>JAHBCN010001175.1:0-128011 GCA_019359885.1 Listronotus oregonensis
ATTACAAAATCTTTTAAAGAGCTGTAAAAAAACACACATTTTATGTGTATTTCCTTAATAGTTTTGGAAATATGGGCATCCAAATCTGAAAAATACTTTTAAAATTCCATAATATCTGCAGCTCTAAGCTTACAGCTTATACAAGCTTTAATGAAAATTAAAGATTATTTTTCAGGTTTGGATGATCATATCAAATGTAATATTTTATAAAGCTTTTTAAAAGATCCTTATATTGGTGATACAGTATGTGTTCCAATTTAATAATGCAACTTTACTATTAAATTTAAAAACACGATCGTCATTTGTTTCTTGCATTTTTTTATCTTAAAGGATGCACCGCTTTTTTAATTCTTAGTTAAGTTCGTATTTTATATATATATATATATATATATATATATATATATATATATATATATATATATATAATAATTTGTTGTACTTCATTTATTTTATTATCCGTAAATATGAATCAAATTTGATCCAATTTCAATATTCTTAAAACCTTCTTTGGAAAAAAACATTAAGGAGAAATTTTTATTTAAAAATTTATTACGACCACCAGTTTTAAGACAATTAAAAGCTGAAAAAAAAATATTTCGCCATTGCAATTTTACATCGTTATTCCTTAAAAATATATGTGTCCAGATTTTTGCGTTGCTTCGAGCCGTTGGATGGGGCAGACATGAAAATTAAATAGTAATTACGCCAAAACCTAATATTTTCTAAAAAAGATATTTAGCTAATGTTTCCTAAATTTAGAGAAAGCAAAAGATTTAGCGTCTTTTAAATTAAAAATAAATATTGTAAAAAGCCCAAATAAAAAATGGTCCAGCCAAAGAAAAAATATACAACTTAACACCTACTGAAGGGTTAATTCTTGATTTTGTTTTTTAATTAAATAAGCAATTCTTACACAGAAACTTATTTTGTTTTTTAGCAGATTTTAATTTATCTGTAGCGTCACCACGCAGACTTTATCGCACACTGTGTAATGAAAAATATAATTTATAATCATCAAAAGATGACAACTCTGTTGTTGGCATAGACTGACAGCTCTAATCTATAATATTACTTACTACCGCTTTTAACTTGGCCGATTTTACCAAAGTGAACACGATAAATTAAAAAGAAAATAGAGAAAAACGTTTTAGTGCAGAACGCTTCGCTAGACTAAAATTTCATTATGGTTTATTGCGAGATGTTTATTAGATTAAGCCGTATTACGGGACGCCAAAAAGAAACATTGTAACATTTATAATTTTCTTTAATATTTCACTTTAGAATTTATGATACTAACCGCGAGGTTTCCGGAAAGCACAGTAAATTTAGCGGTTAATCTTGCAGAAACTTTTGTATAGTGAACGAAGTGTTTAATTTTCTTGTGTTCTATTTACTTTAACAATAAACATGACGATATTTCTTCTAAATTCCAAATTGTCTGAAGCCCGTTTTGTCTATTTAAGTTTGTAATTGTCACTACAGAATTTAAAAAATGTATTATAGAAGTTAAGGAGGGCTTTAAATATAATATAGTAACTAGATACAAAATTAATGACCAGAGTTCGTTGCAATACTCAAATTAAAACCTAGTAAACTTTTCATGTTGATACTAATTAAAAACACGAGGCCAGCAAATCCTATAGCTGCTTATCAAAGAAAAAATCAGTTATATATATATATATATATATATATATATATATATATATATATATATATATATATATAATATATATATATATATATATATATATATATATATATAATAACAAAATAGGTGGAGTTTCTTTGGGTATATAGGCTCCTTAATGAACTGAAAAGAAAATTAAAAGTCCTGTTGGATATGACTACTAAGCTTGGTTGGTTTAAAATTATGAGGCCTCCAAGTATATGGATAACCCTGGGTCCAGCCAATCCGATTACACTTGTTTCACCCTTGTTGGGGATGGTCAAACCGAATGTAGGCCGTGGACATCCTTGACCTGCAAGGCAGCCAGCTTATGAACAATCGAAGTTTAATACAATGGAACGTAAGAAGCAATTAATTTTTATATATATATATATATATATATATATATATATATATATATATATATATATATATATATATATATATATATATATATATATATATATATATATTATATAAACTCATCTATAACATATACTTAAGGTATTTTTGAAAGTAATACATGGACGGATTAATAAAAAACTAGAAGAAGGAATAAATGACAGTCAATTTGGATTCAGAAACGGACTAAGCACCAGAGAGGCGTTGTTCAAAATAGCCTTCGATAAGGTAAGACGCGAAATATTAGTCAAAATTCCTAAAACGAAGACATCGACAACAGAGACCTAAGAATAATAACAAATCTATGCGGGAACTGGAATCAACGAGCACAAATAATAGTGGACAATGAACCCAGAAATTGAAATCAGGAAAGGAGTGAGACAGGGATGTGTTATGTCCCCCCTGCTCTTCAATGTGTACAGTGAATCAATTTTTGAAGAGGCACTACTGTCTAAAAGTGTAGGAATAATAATAAACGGGAAAATTATAAACAATATAAGATTTGCGGATTGCACAGTAATTATGGCAGGATCCGCTGAAGAACTTTAGGGGCTGTTAAACAGAACCGGTATATTTTGTGAATAGTACGGATTAAAAATAAACATAAACAAGAAATATATGGCAAAAACAAAGAAGACAAACATAGATATAAGTCTACTAGGACGACAAACTACAAAAATAGAAATACTTGGGCACCTGGATTACAGAAAAGAATTAAGTTAGAAAGAAGTTATTTTAAACCTTTTTTCACCAAAAAAAGCGTAAAATAAATATAAAAACAAGTTTTTAAAAGTAGTGTAAAAATCAAGAATTGTTTACAAAAAAAAGAAGGAATAGGGAAAATTAAAATCGGCGTTGCCGCAACTTTCTAGAAAATTACCGAATATATATATTTAACCAGTTATTCGAATGTCAAAAATCATCTACGTTGTGAAAAAATATATTGCTAGTAGCAAATCTATTTGCCTTATTGTTTTTTTAAAAGACGTTCTGATACATTAATCTTAAAAAATATCGCATTTTAAGAAAAAAAAATTGCAAAGTTCCGGCTGTAGGCGGATCATCAATATCTTATAATGATAGTGGACCTAATTATTGGTGTGGGGCTTGTAGGAGAGAGAAACTGAAACATTTAAGATCAGAAGATGTACATGATGAACAAAGAGTGTTTAAGATTGTGATTTCAAATACAAAAACGAAGATTGCGCGCAAATCCACTCTTTTGGAATTATTCCTAAAAACATTGCGGTCTTCTTGGACCTACCCCAATCAAATAAATATACCGGTCACCGTTTTCAAAGGTCCTCGGCGACCTTGCTGGCAGACTCTGGTGTGGACAGTTATACGACACCAAGGTTGGAAGGGTAACACCGTCGCAGAAGGCTACATCAAGAGCTCGCGCGAAAATATAATCTGCCTGCTGTTGTTGGTGAAAATTCACTCTTAGTGCAGGAAATAGAGAATGTATCACTTAGCCGGTGGTTCAACACCAATACGTGGTATTAATTTATCAATTTGTAAAAATATTTTTATTAATTTTAATCTCAAGGTAACTAACTATTTATGTAAGTGTTTTTACTATAATTGGTACATAATTATTGCATATTGAAAAAATTCTGTCATAGAATTTGAAATTGTTTATTATGTTACTGCTTTTAATAAAAATAAATGCATTTTTCTTTCCCTCTTTCTTTTTATTACGGTCCAAGGACTATAATCGAATTCATCCGAAAAAATGTGTCATTTCGGCACTAAAAAATGACACTTAAAATAATGTTATTTTATTATGTGTTTATGTTATGGGTCAAACCCCTCTTTGTTAACTGTAAACAAATAAAATAAATTAAACACCATGGTTAAAAAGGTGAAAACATTTAGCCCAAGTGGATGACACAAGATGATTAGCGAATTTAACCCATATTTTAAGTTAAAATTAAGGTTTAAACCACCTAGCCCAAAAGTATGAGTACGGGGCCATGTGCTTTAGCATAAAAGAGAGGGTTAAATCCGTCGCTTGGCTAAAAAAGTAAAGCTAAGCATGCATGCATTAAATTATAAGAAAATATAGGCTAAACTTTAAAAAAATAGTTTTAGAACAAATATAAACTATTGAAAATAAAGCATAGCGTTAATTTTAAAAACTAAATTATAAATTAAGATAAAAAATAGTTATTTGTGCAACCAGTTGGGAAAAGCACTATTTATCGTAACGAGCAGATTGTCAGTTATCGAAAATAGTGTTTTCCAACGCGTTTCACACAATATTTTTTCAAATTTTAAATGTGATATGATTCTTTTTAATTCAAGTTTAAAATATAAAAACTTTTTCTAATTTTGACATTTAATGTGACACTTTTAAAAACTCATTGACGTTGTCAAATATCTTAGTTTTCATAACTACTTACGAAAAGTTAAATTTTTTGCAACTGGTAATTAAAAGTAAGATATTTGACAACGTCAATAAAATTTAAAAAGTTTTTTATATTTTAAACTTGAATTAAAAAGAATCATATCATATTTAAAATTAGAAAACATATTGTGTGAAACGCGTTGGGAAAAACTATTTTTCCTACGAGCGTGCGGAAAAGTCCACTTTTCCGCACGCATTTGAGTGCGCAAAGTTGCACTTTTCCGCACGGCGTGCCGAAAAGTGAACTTTTTTGCACGCTGTGCGGAAAAGTAAAACTACTCTAAAATCTTACAGGTATAGTTTGTCCAAGCTAACATTTTTAGGTTGGCAATGCGAATATCCCTACATATTAGTAAATTTTGTTTTTCAGATTTAAGTTGGCTGATATAAGAATTTTAGTCAGGACCGTACTGAGGGAAGGGAGTTTCAAAATTTTAATATCTTAAAAAAATTGTTGAATTACAATAACTAAATTCATCAGTATTTTTTTCTTGCTGTTCATATATTTGCATAAATTGTGAAAGCTTGATGTTTGGCCATAATATTTTATTATAAATTATCATTTTTGCCTATCTAGTGCAGATTAATAGTTATTTAGAAATAGTTTACACTATTTTACACTTTTTGTACACACTTATTCCTTAAATACACCTTCAATTAGAGCGCTTAGGTACGTAAAAAAAATGTAAAATAGTGTACACTATTTCTGAATATCAAACAGACCTGTTATATGTTTTGTTATATTTGCAGGCAAACTCTTTACAGTTGAATTGAAATATCCTGATAAAATATCTCACTATAAGGGATGGTTCGATATCCCTTATTATGCAAATTTACAATTTTTTTTTATTTAGATTTATTTCATCTGATATAACTTCATTAGCTGCTTTCTATATAAAATTATAAAATAAATAAAACAAAACAGTAATAATCATTTAATTATTCAGAGTATCATTAACACAATAAGATCTTATTTTTATAAAATAAATTTATCAAAAACGTTGGAAGGTCGTGTTTAACGCTTTAGAAGTGGCAGTGTCCACCAGGGGTTTTTATGAAAAAAACAAAGGTATGTAATGACGAAAAAAAAGTATGCAATCTGCACCAACAGATACTAGTCTGGAAATTTTAAGGTAAGAGAGCAGACAAAGTGGTAGGTTTGGCGTTTTAGCAGCTGGACTGTAAATGGATGCTTGTGAGTTCAAGCATTTTGGCAACTACTGTGGCCATTGATGTAATGTGTTTAATGAAATAGTCTTTTAATATTTAGTTTTTTTTTAAGGGCAGTAAAAGGGAGTTTAATAAAGAAAAGATAAAAAGTAAAAAAAAGATAGCTTGTAATGATTTTTTTTACAATTTACCTTATTAATAAACTAATAATGTGGGTCTCATAAAATGGAATGTCTTATTATTTTTAAATATATACAATTTCAATTTTGTCGCTGATTTTGCAAAAGGAATATTTCGGTTTTTTTAAACCCTATTTTCTTTTTTCCCCCCACTATGGTAGCTGGCATTACCTAAAATAACTTAGGAAGCTAATTGGGGAAATAGATCATCTCTAACCCAAGTCTCAAAATTTTATTGCTTTCATCTCGCCATGGTAATCTCCTGTTTTTGTTTTAGATTTAAAACTTCTACTGGCACCATCAACAAATACCTTTTTCTGAACCAGCATGTGAATAATGTATCTAAAGAAAATATAAGTATTTCATTAGTTCTTAATTAAATATACTTTAATGTTTTATAAGAATGCAGCAAGTATGTTCTGTAGTTTAATGTTGTCTAAGAGCTACAGGTTTAATCATGTCCTATGTATGAAAGAGACCCTAACTGAGGTATCTACCGAATCTGTCATATATGTGTATTTTTTTCAGGATACCTCTTATGCTTAAAGTCTAAATGTTCACATACTACGAGTGTCTAGAGTAAAGTCAGATATAAGATTACTGATAAGATTTCGTAGTCTCGAAACTCTAGAGTTGAAGGTGCGGAAAAAGTGGGAAATGTGAAGTGGACAATAACGGGATGCATCTAAGTAGACTTTTAATTTGCTCTAATTGGAATATACAAAAGAAGGAATTATGACAGCTAATGCTTCGGAGCAGAAGCTGTAAAAATATTCTAAAGAGAACAGGTCTTCTACAGCTTGTCGGTGTGCAAGAGGAAGCTTTTTGTAAAACTGTGATAATTTATAAGGCAAAACAAAATTTTATTAGAGGATTGTAAAAGTGCTTTTACCTTGTGATTTAAAAAAAAATGGGCCCTTCAATTTTTTCCTTAAGTGTAGGAGAGTACCTTTTTTTTAAAGCGTATAATTAGTCATTAGAATGTTTTACCTTTTCACTAAAATATACATCGCCATCCTGCCAAGACCTGCGGAAAGAGCTGTTCGAGAAGATCCAGGTTTCATCGAGAAACACCAAAGATTTTTATTTTCTCCTAAATTTTCATTTTCCATAAAACCTTTTGAAAATTTCCTTCTCATGCGTTCACATTTGGTTTTTCCATTAAGCCTAAGTTACTATAAATTTCATATTTTGCTTCTTATATTGTCAGCAACTGCCACTATGCGATCTAAAAATACATTCATAAATATATTTAAATCTTAAAATATTTGGCACATCTGAGGATGTATTTTTAGATTATGATACTCTTAAAACGAGTTATTTTACCTTTCACAAGATCACTATTCTGATAGCATCATTTTTCAAAAAATATTTATTAGGTTATATTTTCTTACCTCCGACGCATCACAGCTCTGAAGTGGGTTTTTCCAAACTGGAAATACAGTAATCATTGTGATTTATACGCTAAAAAATATCTATTCTAGTGGTTTTTTATTAAAACCAATAAAAATAAAAACCTAGTCCAAAATAAAATAAATTATGAAATATAAAAAATGTCAAATAGTCCACACAAAAAAAATAAAAACACTGCAGAGTAATCTCTAATCTCACTAATTACTTAAAAACACGAAATAACACACCCAAACACAAAAAAAAGTTAATACAAAAATTGAAACGCCTTTAATCCATTACTGGGTGATTTACGCCAATCAGCTGATTTTGACGTTGAGTCTAGTAATTTTTGTTTTTGAACATGTAAGCCAACACAAAAATGTTAGCTTGGACAGACTATAAGCAAGATTTATATGTATTTTAGTAATTGTAGGCTCTTTCATGCAATATACGAAGCCATTGCAAGTTTTAGTTTATTCTCTTTTTTGTTTGTTACTTCGTAGTTTTCAATATTTCAACTAAAACACAAAAAAAAACATTTTTTTAATTACCCTGTATAATAATAATAATAAATGATTATGACAAGTCAAGCAACAATGTGTAATCTTGGTGATTTTAACACATGTCAGATTTTTTCTTCGTTTCCATATGTACAAGCAATTGCACAAATGAATTTCAATACAAACAAGCATTTTTAATGGGAAAAAGGGGTCATAGCATCTTTTTTTAATTAAATAAAAATCCGACAAAAATAATTATTTAAAATGAGTAGTTCCGATGAGGAGCTACCAGATTCTATCCTGGATGCAGCAAATACCGTAAGTTTTTAATTTATTCCCGTAAAATCTCTTTTAAAAATATGAGAATCAATATAGTCATTTCGAAAACTAGTGCTCCAGCAAGGGGACAAAAAGTATTAAAGAAGAAGTGTTCTTGGCCTATTTTGCGGATTTGCAAAAACATATAAACCTAATACTTTATGGAGTAAGTACTCTATGTTAAAATGTGTCCTCAAAGTGAAAAGGAACCTTGATTTAAGTTCATATTTCAAGCTAACATCACTACTTAAACACCAAAACGTGGAATACCGGCCAAAAAAATCAAAAACTTTCAGCAAAGAAGAAGTTTCAAGATTCATGAAAGAAGCACTGATAATATTTACCTTCTAATAAAAGTTGCTATAATTTTTGGATTAGCCGGTGCTTGTAGGAGAGATGAACTTACAAAAATAATGATTGATAACATACAGGATAATGAAAATTTGATAGTGGTGAAAATTCCTGACAGTAAAAATAACACTTCCAGAATCTTTGTAGTGTCCGATGAAAGAAATAACGGACTTTATCTGCAATTGTACCGTAAATATACAAATTTGCGAAAACCACGTACCCCACACAGACGTTTTTTTGTCCAGTATAAACAAGGAGCATGCAGTAGGCAATGTGTGGGAATAAATTCAATAGGTAAAATACCTTCAGAAATTGCCGCATACCTAAAATTAAAAAATCCAGAAGAGTACACTGGACATAGTTTTCGTCGATCCTCTGCGACTATGTTAGCGGATTCTCGAGAAGGAATTACCAATGTCAATCGACTTGGGGGCTGGAAATCAACGGCTGTAGCTGAAAGCTACATTGATGAATCCACAAATCAGAAAAAGGATATGTCGAATAAAATATTGACCATGAACTAAGTCAACCTTCATCAAGCCGTACAATAAGCGCTTCAATAAGCCACCCGCTAAATGAAATTACAGGTTCTGCAATTAATTTACAATATGCTAATAACTGTTCTTTTGTTGTAAATATTATCAACAAATAATTCCCATTTATAAATATGTTGTAGTAGTTCTTTCAGATTCAACATAATTTAAAAAATAATCATTGCTTTAATATTGGTATTATCTGACGCTCGTAGGAAAAATTTTGTTCCTAACGCTTGCGCAAAGTGACTTTGCGCACTTGTTAGGAAAATAACTATTTCATAACTTACATTTATCATCAGTTGCGAAACATTTTAATTTTCGTAACTAGTTATGAAAACTAGGATATTAAACAACGTCAATGAGTTTTAAAAAGTGCCACTTTAAATGATAAAATTAAAAAAAAAATACAACCCAGTCAAACAAAAAGGCAGTTACCTTATTCGGTTCTTCCTATAAAAAAAAGCCATGAATAAAAATATTGGTTTTTGTGGTGTATTTAGATTAGATTAGATTATTTGAGCGGAGATGGCGAAAAATGACCTCCACCACTCCAACCTTACCAGATTTATTGTGGTTTCTCCTATCGTTCTTTAGAGTACCTTGTCCAAGCCCGTCTTCTTAACTAGACTCCAGAGTCTCGACACTGGCCACTCCATATAACTTGCCGGTTTTGGCTTCTCCCCCCAAGTCTAGTAAACCTAAGCCTGCATAGTGCTTCGCAATGGCACCACACATGTAAGGCTGTTTCTTCAGCCTCCTGGCAGAACCTACACAGGCTATCCTCTACCAGGTTTATTCTTTCCAGGTGCTTGTTAAGTTTACAATGTCCTGTTAGTTGACCTACCGTTATCCTTACGACCTTACGGCTGTGGCTCAGTAGGTCTGATGTAAACTTGGCCGAGCGGGTCTTAATGAACTGCTTTGCCTGTCGTTGTCCCGGTGTTTGTACCCACCAGCTTTGAAACTGTCTGTCTACCCAACTCTTAATAGATGCTTTGAAGAGACCTGCCGAGATACCGCAGAATGGCTCCGGGCCTATCATTTCCGCGGCTGATCCTCTTTTGGCTAGGTCGTCGGCCTCTTCGTTGCCTGGATGGCCCTCGTGGCCTTGTACTCAGGCTACCGTAAGTTTGTTTGCCAAGCCGACTTTTTCCAGGGCTTGTATACAGTCCCCGACTAGTTTGGAATTAACTTTTGGGGAACTGATGGCCTTCAGGGCCGCTTGGCTATCTGAGTAAATGACGATATTTTTTCCTTTACTCCCTTTTTCTTTAATCCTCACGGCGCAATGCACTATTGCTGCGATTTCCGCTTGGAAAACCGTGGCGTGCTGACCGAGACTTAAGATTACCTTTTCTCTAGGCTTATCTCCATAGATTCCAGCTCCTACACCCTTGTTGGTCTTGGAGCCATCTGTATACCAGATATGATCGGCTTTGATTGGAGGGCCTCCCTTCCAGTCCTCCTATCTGGTATGACAATACGAAAGTGTCTATTGAAGATGAAACGAGGGGTTATCCTGTCTGAGGGCATCTCAAACAATGAGCTGACCTCTTGGTCCTCCTCTATTTCCCATCTTGGAGTCCTTCGGTGTTCTATAATTGGACTTTGACCTCCTTTGAGCCTATAGAGTACCGCCTTTACTTGCCCCTGTATGTAGATGTGGAGTGGCGGCAGGTTTAGCAGCACTTCTAGGGCTGCGGTTGGAGTTGTTCTCATAGCTCCCGTGATGCATACGCATGCTAGCCCTTGCACACTTTGAAGTAGTCTGATTGCTACGGTCTGTGAGACCCTTACCCCCAGGCAACTGAACCATAGGTTATCATGGGTCTTTTTACCATTTTATACAACCACATGTTCATCTTTGGGTTAAGTCCCCAGCTTTTTCCACAAAGTCTGCGACATCTCCCGAGGGCAATTTTAGCCTTCTGAACAAGTTTGTTGAGGTGTGGTCCCCAGTTCATCTTTTGGTCAAAAGTGACTCCTAGATACTTAACCTCTTTTGAGAAGGGGATTTCCACTCCATTAAGGGGATTTCCACTCCATTGAGCTTTGGACATCTGAGTGCCCTTAGTGCTCTTTTCTTTGTGAAGGGAACAATAACGGTCTTTTGTGGATTAACCGACAGACCTTCCTCCCTGCACCATTCGTCTACGATGTTCAGTGCGTTTTGCGTCCTTTCTGAAACAAAGTCTAAGTGCTTACCTCTAACTACGATGGCTATGTCGTCTGCGTAGCCGAGGCAGTGAAACCTCTCTTTGGACATTTTTGCCAGAAGGTCGTCGACTAGGATCGCCCAGTATAATGGTGATAGAACGCCTCCTTGTGGGCAGCCCCTCCCCACCTCAGCTTCTATGGTGTCCTCGCCCAAGGTGGATCTAATGACCCTGTTTCTTAGGCTGGCCTCCATCCAGTAGCATATGGTGTGCGGGATGTTCCTTCGTTTAAGAGCCTTCATTAACGATCCTGTTGGAACGTTGTTGAACGCTCCCTCTATGTCTAGAAATGTGCCAAGCGCTATCTCTTTGTCATCGATTGAATTTGTCAGGAGTCTGCTCAGATCGTCCAGAGCGGAGTCCGCAGACTTTCCTGATTGATAGGCATACTGGCGGTCACTTAAAGGGTATAGTGATAGTATGTTATCCCTTATGTATCTATCCACAATTTTTTCCAATGTTTTGAGCAGGAACGAGGATAGACTTATAGGTCTATATGACTTAGGCGTTTGGTCTGAAATTCTGCCTATCTTTGGCAGGTAGACTACTGTAGCCTTTTGCCATATTTTTGGTATGTAGCTCCAAGCAATGCATGCTCTGAAAATTTTGCAGAAATGCGGCAGTAATACGGTCATGCCTTTTTGGAGCAGTACCGGGTAGATTTCATCCGGGCCTGGCGACTTGTATGGGTGGAACTCGCCTATGGCCCATTTGATTTTTTTATGTTACCACTTCCTTTGCCTTATCCCAGTCTTCCTTTAGGGGTCTTCTGGGATTGCGGGCTTGTTTTCTTGGCCGAGGTTGATCAATTATGGTTGATCCTGGAAAGTGGGTGTTAATCAATAGCCCTAGGGTTTCCTTGTTAGTGCTTGTGAAGGCCCCGTCCGTTCTTTTTAGGGGGCCGGGAGCACTGCAGTACCTTCTCTTGCGAGGACTCTGTGGATCCTGGCGCATTCCGGGGTTTCTGGATTTGTTCACAGAACTGTTCCCAGGAAATTCTTTTCGCCTTGCGGATCTCTTTGTTGTACTGCGTTAGTTTCGTTTTGTACGTTGCCCAGTCTTGGTTGAGTTTGGCCTTGTTAAATAGCCTTCTCACCTCGGATCTAAGACCCTCTAGGTGACTATTCCACCAGACTGTTTTATTTCTTTGTTGTCTTGTTTGTTCTGGACAGTTTTCTTTATAGGCCGTTATTATTGCCTCATTTAGTTGGTTGGTCTACTGCCAGATCAAGACCCTTCGTTGTGAAGATTGTTGCCGTGCCCCCTTGAGTGACTCCTCTAGTGCTTTTTCATAGCCTTGCCAGAGTGTCCTCCTTGGGTTACGGAATTTTTGACGGCTAGTCTAGAAATTGTTAAATCAAATCTGATGTGGCGATGATCTGAACACGATGGTTCGTCAGAGACATGCCAGTTTGTGATGGTATCACTGACATCATGGCTACAAAAAGTAAGGTCAAGGACCTCACGCCTGGTTGATGTCACAAAAGTGGGTTCTATGCCTATGTTAGCTATGTCTAACCCTTCACTTATAATAAATTCATGCAAGGACTCACTGTGGTGTATTTAGGCGCTTAACTATTTGATTGGTTACTGTTTTTAACCTAATACGCACGCTACACTACCTACCAGGAAAATTTAAAAGCCAATATGAACTTGAAACATTTAAAAAACATTTAAATTTTTTGCAACACATTAAGATTTGCCACGCTCTTATTTGAGTTATATAAGAGCGTAGGCCGTAATCTACTTAAACTTTTAAATTGTTTTACAATTTATATCCTCCAAAATACAATATCTTACTTCGTTTTACTAACAAATATTATTGACGTACAGCCCTCCCACCGTCAGAATAATTTACACCCAATCGAGACTAAGAGCATAACGTAATGAAAACAAGGTTTATTGAATCTCGGCACCACGGGACCTTTTGTTATCTGGGGGTGAACCAGGGTCAATATAATCTAATCAATATATTTTCCTTATAAGTTAGGTATTGAGGATATATGTAAATTAACATAAAATTTGTTTCCGTACAAACACTTATTACAAAGACCATAAAGATGATTTAGAAAATAATTCTAACTTTTTAAAACAAAATCTGTTTTGAAAAATTTTACCCCAGTACTTTTTAAGCAATTAAGATTGGTTCTTTTGACAGGTCACCTTTGTCATGTATTTTATCTGAATTGTAGGTAACTAACAGCAAATTTGACAGAATAATTTTTTTGACATTTATAAAATAAATTTATAATTTTCTACCAGTTATAGTAAAACAAATCATACTCTCTTCTTCTACTACTTGGAATGATTTTCAAAATATTTATAACCTCGAAAAAATTCCGAAAATATTTTACCCTTTTCTGGTATTATTAGTGAAAATTTTATATCCATATTCTTAAGCCAATCAAATACTTGTTTTTTATCGAGCTACTATAGAAACCCAAAATATTTCCAGAAACATTCGTCGTTCAACGTTGCCTGGGCTATATAACCAAGTGAAAATGTGTATGCCAAAATAATGAGATTTTCTTTGTTTACAGAAAATTTGGTTCCCTGGGCGATAATAATAAATTTAAATATGTATGCAAAAATAATGAGATTTTTTTTTGCTTACAATAAATTGGACGTGGTATAATTTTTAACATAACAATTAACATTCATGGCCCACTAACCCTAAGTCCTAAGTCCGTAGTAAATGTGCATGTATGAAGCATGCAATTGTAGACTGTTAAAGTAATGTCTTAAAATATATTTATTGCTGTAATGCAAATACAACTTCTCTATCAAAGCATAATCCAAGTCACGCAGTATTTATTATTAAATGTCCAGGGTGGAGCGAGATTTTTTTCTAAAATTAGTTACGCCTGACATACAGAAAGCTATATAAGGATAAAACAAAATAGTTTTATAAATAACAAAAAGGAATTTGTTAAGTGCTTCTGCCGCCCCCACCACTTTTATTATTTGTTTCATATAACGCACTTGTGGCGGTGAAAAAATAGGTCTGATCAATTTTGTCATTAGACATTTATATTTACATTTAATGTAATAAACATTTTCGAAGGTCAGAAATTGTTGTTCTTTAAAATTTGTGAAAAATTAGTCTCCGCTCTGTTGTGAATCAAGAAACAAGTAATAGGTACTTGTCTGTAAGATAATAGGTCTTGATTATCAAAACGCGCCAAATATTGAGTTTTCTATAATATACTTACTTTAATATTCTTGGTTTTAGATCTGTTGTATATATTGAAAAAATAAATGTTAACTTACGTTCTGTTTATTAATTTAATTGAATAATTAGTGGAGTGAAAGAGAAAAATAATGGTAACCAAGAAATTATTTTAAGAAAACTTATAAAAACGCTTTAAAAGTAAAGTTAACTTCAGATATTAAAATTTATATTTAAAAAAACTTTCTTATTCTTCTGACCAGAAATTAACGTTTACTTGTAAAAAAAATGTACTTTTCAAAAGAAAAATGGTGGCCGTGAAGGAGGTGCCCGAAAAAAAGTTTATTAACAAAAAATCGGATATTGCTACTACGAAACTTTTCCAATATCAAGCATCTTCATTTCCAAAAAATAATAATTTAAAATTAAAAAAAAAACTGGTTAAACAAGCCAGAGCCATAATTAAAAACGATTCTCGCGAAAAATAGCAATGATTACTAAAAAGCATGGCCGTATTTAGGCGGTGGCGAGATAGCGCCCGCCAGGGGCGCAGCTATCTGGCGGGCGCAAAATAGGCCATGATTTTTTTTATCAGTTTTCAGTATCGTAGTCATATTATTATTATTTTCTATTCACAAATTAATAAAATAAATAAATTATCTTTTCTACATGTTTCATAGCAAAGATTTCGAATTGTTTATGTAAATACATGTAATATAAGTTTTTAATCGAATATTTTGTTGCATATTATTTACTTTATTAAAGTATAAATGTTACGTTTATGTAGGCTTGCTATGCACAGTATTTTTGTAACTACGATTTTATTGTTGAAAAAAATTTATTCTAAGTTTAATTATTTGCAAATAAGAATGTATAGTTAATTTACATTCCACTTCTTTCAGTCATTTACAAACAGTTGTTTTATGCAAATCTTTCAAATAGTAGGCTACTATTTTCATATAAAAAAAATATAGAATTTGACCCAAATTTTACCATAAAATTGGTATTTTAAAGAAACGAAATTCTCGTATCAAAAAACTTTAAATTTACAACTTTGCACTTTAATTTTGTAAAGTTTTCCGGGGAAAACTCCTCGGACTTTAGGTGTGGGAGAGCGCAAGGGCGCGGTCATACCTGGATACGGCCCTGCTAAAAAGACTGCTCAAAAGGCTATTAAGCACGTAGTATCAAATCATCAATGAAATTTTATTAATCTTATACGAGGTATGCCAAAAAATATGAATTCAGCTCAAGACTAAAGTACCTTTATATTTTACAATTTTTAAAATTGTTATAATAAAAAGTTGTTCGGAATTAAAAACTATGTTTAAATATGCAATTACATCTTTCTAATTAAAAAAAAATATATTTTACAAATTTTGCTTTCATTTCTACTGAATTTTATAATACTTTCTACCAAATTTCGCTAAATACAACTGATGTTTTGAATGCACTGTAAAACATTTCTTGTCCATTAGCAGATATTGAATTTTTTTAATCCTACGAGTAAGTCAAAAATATGAATTTTAGACAAGAGTAAAGTACTTTTATATTTAACAAGATCGAAAATTGTTATTATGAAAAGTTGTTTGGAATTAAAAATCACGTTTAAATATGCGGTTGCATTAATTTATTAAAAAAAAATAAAAATATTTCTCGAAACATCTCTACTCGAACAACGAAGAAATGTCAAAGAGTAATTATTGTACATATAATCTAGAATGCTCTGACAAGAAATGTTTTACAGAGGCATTTAAAACATCAATTGTATTTAGCAAAATTTGATAGAAAGTATTATAAAGTTCAGTAAAAATGAAAGCAAAATTTGTGAAAAAAAAATAATTAAAAGGATGTAATTGCATATTTAAACATAGTTTTTAAAAACAACTTTTTATCATAACAAATTTCGAAATTGTGAAATATAAAGGTACTTTACTCTTGAGCAAAATTCATATTTTTTGGCATACCTCGTATAAGATTAATAAAATTTCATATCTGTTGATTGCATTTTAGATTTCAGAACATGCAGAACTTTTTATGAAGAATAACTTTTTTTCGTAAAATTAATAATAAAAAAGTTTCCCATATGTTGCCAACTTAAGTAGACACACTGTATATATTTTATGTATATATATATATATATATATATATATATATATATATATATATATATATATATATATATATATATATATATATATATTTTAATTTAAAAAATTATAAATAAAAATATTATATATTTTTTAAATAAGGACTTTTTAGAATAAAATAATATTTTTTAAAACAATTATTTATATAAAGCCATAGAATATTAATTTATCACTTACACACTTTTTTACTCTTTGAGAAAAGATATTCCTCAAAAATTTGCCCAAACTTAAAATAAAGGCAATACAAACGTATAGATAACTCACCCATAATATTTAAGATTCCATTTAAATGGTTTAAGCAATATCCATTTATTTTACGCTGTGACAATTTCAATTGGACCCTTTTTCCATAAATTGTTTGCGCTTCGACTATACATTCACAGAATATTCTAGGACCTTTACCTTTAAAAGTGGTTTTGCGTAAGAATGCACCCATAGAAAAAAATATGTCTTCCAATTTCTTATCTTTTCAAGTCAGGGAAATTGGAAGAGCGCTTCTTTTGTTAACTCAAGGTAAACAGGACAGCAAATTAAGATAAGTTTGGTGCGGAAAGTCGATAAAGTGCTTTACTTTTTTACTCGTTAACTATTTGATAATAGTCAATAGTTTGTCTGTTTAAATATTATATGTGGACCTAATTTAGTTTATTATTTTCATTTTTCTATTTTTTTCTAATTTAAATAGTAAGCCTTAAATTACTAACATGCTGCATAACAAATCATAAACTCACTAATTTGTATCAAGGGCATAAGCCCTGACTACGAAAGAAATAATATATTTTTATACTATTTTGCTAATTAAAGTACGCCCGAGCGTGGTTAAGTCCAACTTTTAAACACGCGAGTATTTTAAAGGTTACCATGGTACATCAATCAACAACCCGAGAAATGTGAAGTCTAAGATGACATTGCCAACTTTTAACCTCGAATTATGGCACATGTCAGGCATTTTAAAGAAAAAAAATATTTAAAACCAATTATACTGTATGAAATTTCTACGTTCTTATCTGGCAGCTCCCGTATTAAATCTATGAATCATTTCACCTCGCCATTGCTAGCATAGCCAAGATCTGACTTGCGGCATCTCGAAAATGAGCCTGTGGATAAGAAAGCGTGGAATATGCAATAGACGTGGGTTGCTATGACAACACTACGACGAGACAGCTTGCTTTGGGACTCAAAGATCTTTGCCCTCGCCGATCAACCTTTTTTTTCTCGCCTTCGCGGAAAATTTTTTTTTTTTTTTGGGGGGAAAAAAAAAAATTTTTTTAAAAAATTTTTTTTAAAAAGGGGTTTTCCAATTTAAAAAAAATTTTTTGGGAAAAAAAAAATTTTTTTTTTTAAAAAAAATTTTTTTTTTGGGAAAAAGGCCTTTTTAAAAAAAAAAAAAAAAAACCAAAAAAAAGGGAAAAAATTTTTTAAATTTTAAAAAACCTTTTTTTAAAAAACTTTTCCTAAAAAAAAGGCCCCCCGTTTTTAAATTTTAACCCCCAAAAAAAAAATAAAACCAAAAAAAAACCTTTCCCCCCAAAATTTTTTTGGTTTTTTTTTGGGCGGGGTTTTTTAAAAAGGGGGGGAAAATTTTAAAAAAAATTTTTTAAAAAAATTTTTGGGGAAAAAAAAATTTTTTTTAAAAAACCAAAAAAAAAAAAATTTTTTTTAAAAAAAAAAATTTTTTTTTTTAAAAAAAAGGGGGAAAAAAAAGGGGGGGTTTTTGGGGTTTTGGGGGGAAAAAAAAAAAAAAAAAAAGGGGGTTTTTAAAAAAAAATTTTTAAAAACGTAAAAATTTTTTAAAAAAAATTTTTAAAAAAAATTTTTTAAAAAAACCCCCAAAAAATTTTTCCCTTTTTTTTTTTCAAAACTTTTTAAAAAATTTTCCCTTTTTTTTAAAAGGGGGTTTTTTTTTAAAAAAAAAAAAAAAAAAAAAAATTTTTTAAAAAAAAATTTTTTTTTAAAAAATTTTTTTTTTTTTCCCCCCAAAAACCAAAAAAAGGGGAAAAAAAAAAAAAAAATTTTTGTTTTGGGGGTTTTTTTTAAAAAATTTTTTTGGGGGTTTTTGGTTTGGAAAAAAAATTTTTTAAAAAGGTGGAAAAAAATTTTTTTTTTTAAAAAAAAAAAAATTTTTCCCCAAAAAAAACCCCCCAAAAATTTTTTTTAAAAAATTTTTTTTTTAAAAAAAAACCCCAAAAAAAGGGTTTTTTTTTTCCAAAAATTTTTTTTAAAAAATTTTTTTTTAATTTTTTTATTTTTGGGGGGGCAAAATTTTTCCAAAATTTTTAAAAAATTAAAAAATTTTTTTTAACCCCGATTTCACTGAGATTTGGTCCAAATCATAAAAACAGCTATTTTTGTGCTAAATAATCGCTTATAGCTTTTTGAACGCGTTTCGCTGGGCTTAGTAAAGAGTTGGGTTGCATAGTAGGGACCATGAGGAAGCCATTGGTACACCTATAGTAGGTGTGCCCCACCTACAGAGGTCGATTTTACTCGAAATTCGGGTCAGATTGCGTAAACGGCTTTAAAACGACGCTTTGGCCGGACAAATAACCTCCTAAACCATCTAAAACAACCCGATTTGAGCTAGTTAAGTGATTAAGCTGTATTCTAGAGATCTTTACAAAACTATTGGTACCAATTTTGCCTGTTAAACATTTGCGGAATCTTTTTTTTTACGTACTTAGTTATGGTGTGACGAATCAGCGAAAATATTCTTTGTAAAAAAAAATATTTAGTGGATAAAAAAATACCCTTTTATATTTTTTTTTTTGGTTCGCGCATGGAAACATCTTGTTAGAGGTCCTACTTGATGAAAAAAAATATTTGGGCAGGTAAGTGTTCAAAAAAGCAATTTTGCAATTTTGGGGTTCAGTTAAGGTGCGAATTTTTATGGAATTCGTCATATGCGTTGACAAGAAATATTCAGTGTGTAAATAATGAATGGAACAAATTAATTATTTGCTTAAGCACAATAAAAGGATAATTTTCTCGAATACGTAAATAATAATTTTAAACTGCGCATTTTTTACATAAAATATAAATATACAGGGTGACTCCTTTAGTAGATATGATGATTTTTAAAGCAGAAACCGACATATTTTAGTGCAGATTTTTAATCTCCAAGAAAAGCCGATTTTAAAAACATAAAATAATTTTGGTTTTAGGTGTCAATTTCGTAGTTACAGGGTGTTAAAGCATTGTGTACATAATAATTTCTATCATTTGCAAAATATATAAATGAATAAGTAATTTAATAATATTACTCAAATCTTGCCAAAAAATGTTATTTTGTCAGCATAGCCAAGCATTACCATAGATACAAGACAGATATTAAAAATCGTTTACAAGTATTGCTGGTACACACTTACACAAAATTAAGAAAAAAAGCAAAAAAAATAAGACTCTGTATCTACAAAACTGTTAATTAAAGTCATAAGTTTTTTTTTAATTTAACATCAGCTTCTTTTAAGGGTTACAAATCTGCAATAAAATCTGTGGGTTTCAATTTAAAGAATCGAAAAAATGCCCAATACAGAATTATTACGTGTTTAAGAAATTTTTAAATGTTTTTTTTTGCTTTATTAAATAATAAATTTGTTCTATACATTTTGTATACAATTTTTACCACCCTGTAACCACAAAACTGCCATCTAAGACCATAAGTGTTTTATGTTTTTAAAAATAGCTTTTCTTGGAGATTATAAATCTGCAATAAAATATTTGGGTCTCCATTTAAAAAAACCGTCGATAAAGTCATATGGGTATATACATGGGTCACCCTATATATTTATATTTTATGTCAGAAATGCGCAATTTAAAATTATCATTTACCTGTTTAAGAATTTTTTTAAATTTTTTTTGCTTAAGCAAATAATGAATTTGTTCCATACATTGTGAACACACTGTATATTTATTATGATATTAATTTTACTACTTCTTTAGCCCAGATGGTGCCTATTAATCCGGGACATTTATTTTTTGAAACCCACTCTTTATAATTGCAATGTGTGACATTCTTCCTTTTTATAATTACTATAGCGATCAGTATAAAATTCAAATTCTCTTACAGTATAAATGCTAAATTTTGCCACCATAAGCGCTAGTGTATAATCACCGAGGTCACGGAGGTTCTCTATATGGACAAAGAAAGATTAAATGCTCTTGCAACGATCTCTATTGGAAAAGTTAAGTGTGACATTTTGAACTCCAATGAAAAAGTGATTGAAAAGTTCACTTCACACAGCAATACTAAAAAATAGTATTGCTGTGTATTTGCTTATATTACAATTCTAATTATAATCTATCTTAGCCTAAAATTTAAACAATGGGATATATAACTATCTAAATGTCATAAGATCTATGTGTATTTGTTTATATGTTGAGGTATTTTAGATAAACAACCACCCGCTACTTAAGCTACAGGCAAAATGTAATATTTATTTAATAAGTATTTCCAAAATTATATTTTAAGAGTGCTCACCATGTTTATTTTAGACCACTAGTACGGTTTAGTTTGGCAAATATATTAGGTTTAATAAGTTAACTTATTTGTAAATATTATGTTTCTTTATCAAACAGTTCTGGAATTAAAGTAAACAGAGCCATCATTTTTATTTTTTTAAGTCCTTACATGGGATATATCAGGTCTACATTAAAATTAATGAAACTTCCTACACGTTTTTCACATATTAGTGGTAATTTTAAAATTTTTCGGAATTTGTTACTAGACGACCTTCTATAAAATTAAAAGTAGCTTCTTGAATTTATCTGGTTTGGTACTAGATGGTCCCCTAAAATTATTTCGGGTTGTCTTAACCCAGGGGTATGGCGTAAGAGAGTATAGGGGAATTTGCTTTCTTCACAAAAATAATCCAATCGGAAATTTTTAAGCCAAGTTTTAAAAATTACTATCGTTAAATTTGTAACATACATACAAATTTTTTATGTAACTCCCATTACAATTTAATTGTTTAGAGTATAGGTACTGGAAATATATATAAAGTTTAATATATTTTCTAAATAATAATATGTGTTTTGCTTTTAAAGTAAGGATAATTCCTAGAGATCCTTAATTTTGTTCGTTATACTGATTAACTTAGTACAATGTTATATTTTGGAAATATGAGTTGTGCTTTTTAATTCGGAATAATTTAAATTCGACTTTCTTGGAAACTATAGGAGATATGAAGATGGTTGTATTACGGCAGAGTTGCGCATTTATAGGACCAACAATATGTCGTTTATAAAGTTCTAAAATTCAAAGTATTTCCGGAGATACCCGGCTCTATGTCAAAACAGATTTAAAATAGATTGCACATTTAAATTACCACTTTTTTGTTATTTGATGTTGCTTTCAGATGTCACATCCAACGTTAAGTCACTCGGCCACCATCATCAACTTTATTATTTCTTATTGGCGCCATATTGGATTTTTACGTAGGTCAATCCGATTTTAACAATATGGATCTTGTTATACTTTGAAAGCTGGTAATCGTATTTAATTTCAAAAAATTGGTGATTTATTTTTATAAAATATAAACGTTTGGAATTATTTTTAGTAGAACTGAGTCATTCAAATCAAAGATAGCAAGATTGCAAGATATATAATTAAACATTTATTACAGAATGAAAACATTTAACAAAATTTAAAATAAATACAGCGCTTTTTACTAGTCATAAATATTTTTTCTTGTCAAACGGATAAGCCTGCACCTAAATGAAACTTTGTTTAATAAACATACTAAAAAAATATTACTGTTTTTAAAGCAAAAATAACAATTAAAAAGTAAAAATCTTGACCAGATAATTGAAAGAATCATGTAGACAAAAAATATTACGAGTATTTAAAATTGTGACCTTCCTCTTAGATACCTATACCCATGTGTCTAAGTAAACTATTAACAGCCCTAGAAATATCTCTAAGTGTCGTAATTTGTGCCATGATAAATTTTAAGGGTCTTTTACAATAAAATATTCTTGCTCCTCATATAATCTGTAATTTACAAAATGTAATTTAAAAATATATCTTTTAAATATTCATAGATTGCTCTAGTATTGCGTGCAGGGGTTCGTTGAAATCAGAATCAGTTGTTATTTGCATGAGGTAAATTATCAGAATTCCTTAAAATCGGTTTTCAAAAAAGGAAGGTTTTACGTGTATGTATTTGTTGCCTTTCCGAATACACATATTACATCTACATACATCTAGTAGACTGTGCGTCGCATCTGTTGTTTGGAACTCGCAATATCAAATTTACATTTATAGACTCAAATTAGTCTAGCATAATTTTTTAAAATATTTATCTTGTAAAACAAATATTAACATATTTTTAAATTATTCGCCTATTAGGAGAGGGGAGAACTATTTCAGATTCGACAATGATTGTTAAAATAATGAAAAGACTTACATTTTTTGTCCCAGAAGTGTAGAGAAATGTAGAATTTAATAATAAACAGAACACTCACATTTAATGAACTTTTTTCTGCGCGTGGCTTGTAGAAATACGAAGTACGGTCAAATCTCGCCTCTCGGTAGAATGTTTAAATTGTTTAACTGTTAATATAATTATATTTCATTTTTGAATTATATATGGTTATCAAACCCGTACCCACTTTATACCAACACAAGGGTACCCTAGTGGATTTAAATCTGTTTGTACCCCTACTCTGAAATAAGTACATAAATAAAATAAATAAATAAACACTTTTAAAATAAACCCAATTTGATTAAAAAATATGTTTCTTTGAGGTTATTAGTTAGCTAAAAAAACTAAGCTTTTCTAAAAAAACTATAGTTCGTACGCCGATGCCTCTCAAACGGTTACTGTACTCTTATGTATTATGTTGGGATAACGGAAAAGTACAAATTTCAAATTATATTTGTTAAAATGCATAGTTTTTTCATCCTATTATTTTTATTACTGTGGATTTTTTCCCACTTTACCTCCAATATTGGCCCCCAAGGGGTTGGACCACCAGACATTTGTCCGGTTGCTCGGTGGCCCATCCGAAACTGTGTAAATTATAATCTTAATTTCTTTAAATACAACACTGAGTATGTCACAGCTTCAATCTTACTGCATAAGCCATAAAAGCTGTGTACGTATTTTAATAAAAACATTATTATGGTATGCAAAACTAATCAAAAGAACCGATTAAAACATTTTTTTTCAAAATTAACCAACTAAACAAAATTTAAGAAACAAACAGTACAATGTGTTGCATGTTGTAGCTTTATGGCATACTTTAATTATTTTTGAGAGAACAAACGACAGTTCCGTATTTATAACAATTAGGAAATGGGATGGGACGGAATTAGAATTTAAGGAACATCGTATTTCATCAGAATTTTTAAAGCTGCAAAATTAAATTTTTTTACATATACCTTTTCTGTATATTGTTGATTTATCGATGTTACCTAGGCCCCTGCAATTAACTTCCAATCCTTCGTATCTCCTTGTACTGATAAGTATTCCTTCTACTAGTAACATTAATTATTATAAAGATAATATTCAGTATACAGTAAACATGTTACAAAAGCTTTCACAATAGCTGGCGTTAATAATAGCATGTAGTAACTCTCTAATTTAAAAAATAAGAAATTCCTTTAACGGTGCCATTTGTACTCTCGCTAAGTAACTGTGTTCTTGAACTTGATCAATAAAAGTACACACTTTAAGTGTATAAAAGCCTCGATCGTAAAAAAAATTCTACTTTCCTAATGTCGCGGAACGATACTCCATTTAGTTTTTACACAATAAGCAAAAGTGTAAACCTTTTTTGCTGTGATCGAAGTATTCTTTTTATCTTCTATAACTATTTTTTGCGTTTTGGCAAATAAAATTATCCTTTCAATTTTGGTTTTGCAAAAACAATTCCAATAACCGGCAAAATTAAATTTAAGCGTTACAGAGATGGCGCAGAATGGTAAAGTGTAAATAAGAAAAGTTGACACTGAAAGTAAATGACAAAAAATTGATAGTGAAAACAATTAAAATATAAACTTTAAATATACTTATATCTAAACAAGCTCTGCTTTTGAATTAATCTATAAAGTTAGTGAATTATTCCTAAAAGTAGATTATAAGAACATTTAAATGCTTTGTGTTTAATTATAAGATCGATCATAAAAAATTGTTTTAAATTTTAAATAATGTTACTTAATTTAAATTAGGTAATAACCAGATAACATAAAAAATCTTTAAGGGTTTAATTTATTCTAATTGGTTAATAAGAGACAGAAATCTAATCCATAAAACCACACTGTTTATTCCACTAAAACTTAACCTAAAGAAAGTTGATCAACCATAGTTGACTTAATACGAGGATTACAAATTAAATGTTGCTTTTTAAAGAAAGACACGATATTAACGGATCTCTATAACACTCCATCACACAACATTCCATTATGCGACATTCCATCCAAGATTAACACAGATAGAATGTCGATTCCATCACTTCGATACTTCATCATACCCTATATGATAAATTTCCAAATTCTTTTTTGAGGTACATACATACTGTTTATTAAAATAATAAAATTTTCATCCCCATACCTATATGGACTATTAATGGTGATAGAAAAAAAGTAAGATTAAGCGGTCCGTGGCGTGCCGCAAATTAAGATTATGAAATTTTTAGGGCTAGAATATAATTATTCTTAAATAACACTAATATCGTGGACTTCCATTGTCTTTATTTGTTGTTTGTTACACAACGTTTCGGTTAGTGATGTATCTCCAACCGTTTTCAAATGGTTGGAGATACACACTAACCGAAACGTTGTGTAACAAATAACAAATAAAGACAATGGAAGTCCAAGATTTTAGTGGTTTGAATTGAAACCATTTTTCATTGTCTAACGGCCGAGTGATAATCGCGTTGTTAAATTTAGCAATGGACTTAGCAATTGTTAAAAGTTAACAACGGTTTAGAATGTTTAACAAAACGTCATTGTCAGTGTTATTCAATGATTTTAGTAGGCAACCTGTCAAAATCTGACATTTTGTTAAACATTCTAAACCGTTGTTAACTTTTAACAATTGCTAAGTCCATTGCTAAATTTAACAACGCGATCATCACTCGGCCGTGACACTTTCAATAATTATTCTTATTAAATTTATTTAATTTTAATTATTCAATTATTTAAATCCTATTATTTTTTATTTGCTCAAATAATAATAAGATTTATTAAACCGCTTTAAAAAAAAGTCTTAATATTAAAAAAAAATGGCAAACTTGTTTTAAAAAAATCTTTTTTAAACTCTACTGTTTACTCATATGTAGCCTTATATGTCATTTAAAGGGATGTCAATAAAATAAATAATAAAACTTATCAAGAATCTTTATATGTCTACAAAAAAGTGTCCATTTAGAAATATATTTTACTGATTGTGACTGATAAAAAAGGGGGAAGTAAAATAAATACACAAAACGAGAATAAAAACGGATGGCTTATAATAAAACTTTTTTCTAAAGGACTAAACGCAAATAATGTGGCCAAACAGGTCAAAAAGATTAAATGGCGAAAAGCCAATAAATCAATGTTTTAGAAGCTTTTGGCTTTGACACAGCCAATTAAAAAAAATATTATTTTGAAGTTCCTTAAAGGAAAAGTAATTTCCTTTAAAGTTATAAAATAAGTAGGTGTCAAGTTGTATTTAAATAATTATGATAATTTTTTATTTTCTTTCTTTATAGATGGTATTATATGTGGATAATTATAAAAGAAATCATTTTTAAAATCTAAAATATCCTTTGTCAAAGCACAGTCAATGTATTAATTTTGTCAGTACTTACTTTTTACAAAACAGCCCAAAAATTTTTTTTGTTCATCAGTTGTCAGTACCGTAGTCATATTATTATTATTTTTTATTGACAAAATTAATCAAACAGAACAATTTTATAGCAAACTTTTAACTTAGATACCTATTTATTTATTCTTAATATATTAAGGTTTAAAAAATGTATGAATTATTAATAAAATATCAATTTATCCTGATACCTAGAGCGAGAATGTAAGTCTGATTTTTTTTAATATCTAAGCTGCGGAAATTGGTATGTTATAAATTGGGGGCAGCACTTGTTCTTTCCTTTGTTGCATATTAAAATTTATTAAAGTATAAATGTTACGTTTAAGTTGGCCTGCTATGCACAGTATTTTTATGACTACGATTTTATTGTTGAGAAAACTTATTCTAAGTTTAATCATCCGCAAATAAAGATGTAGAGTTAATTTACATTTAACTTTTTTTAGTAAGATACAAACAGTTGTTTGATGTAAATCGTGTTTTTTTTAGTAGGCTAATATTTTCACATAAAGAAAATATAGAATTTGATTCAATTCCACTACAAAATTGGTATTTTCAAGAAACGAAATTCTCGGTTCAAAAAACCTTAAACCTACAACTTTGCCCTTTAATTTTGTAAAATTTCCAGGGAATCACCACCGGAATCCCCCCGGTTTCGTTGAGGGGTTTTCCATACTCCCCAAATCCTTCGGTGTGTGGGAGGAGGGCGCAAATGTTAAGGACCGCCAAGGGCGCGGCTATACCTAGATACGGCCCTGCCTAAAGCTTGTATTTTTATGATGTTTTAATTTAAAAAAAATAATGAATTATTTTGCTGTATTTATATTATTTTAGTGTTGTAAATTTAAGTATGTTTCGGTTTTTACCATAATAATTAACAAAAAGACATTATATTAGCTTTGAAACTTATCTTATTATTTTTATATTTTTACTACTAAATGCATTCATATATTTGATTTAACCTTTTGGTTGTAGGAGTTACAGGGTAAAGAAAAAGTGTAGTACAGAATTATATGTACCTATCCCTTATAAATTATTTCCTTTTAGCCTAAATTGTAAAGCGTTTTTTAATAAACATAGAATAAAGAATCCAGAAACCTTAAGTTATTTCTAAAAACGGATTTTTATAAAAGGTAATTGTTTAGTAGTGTAGCTCTTCTTATTTTTAATCATAAAAAATCGAAAAATAGAGATATTGGCGTGTTTATTTTTTCATTTTGTTCTATTTTTCGGCGGATTTACGAGTCTTTTAAGTAAAATTAAAAAAAAACGGTGTTAGTTCTTATTTTTTTAAAAAATTGGTATTTTTCAAGTGTTTCGTCAATAAAATGCATCCATTTAAGTTAAACAATTTCTAGTGATTGACAAATAGCTTAAAATTATTTTTTGAAAATCAATTTTTGGATTTTTCAAATATAAAAAAATAATCAAAAAATTTGAATTTTTAATTTTTTGTTAAATTATTCTATTTTGATAAACTTTAACAATAAAAATATTTAACATCTCAAAAAAAAATATTTACGTTGATTTTAAATCCCAAAAAAGTGGAGCCACACATCTTAAACAATTACTCAATAAGGTAAAACATTTTTTATTTTAAAAATGTCACTTTAATATATGTAAAATTTTTAAAATTAAAAGTGTATTATTTTATTAAAATCGGTGATTATGGAGACAGGTCATCTAATTAATTTTAAATATTTTTTATTACAAAAGTAAAAATTATTAGTTTAACATCTAAAATAAAAGTTTATAAAGAAAAATGATTTCTTTAAACAAGAAAATTTTAAATTTACTTACGTAAAAACAAGAGGATTTGCAAAATAAAGTGGGTTCAGCTATCCTGGTCTCGAAAATGTGTGAAAGTCGTTGAATCCTCGTAGTAGGTCGGAATTTTTTACCCTAAATGGCATGTCCCCGGAAACGTAGGGCTCCCAACAAGAATGACTTTCGTCATCTAGATTGTTTCTTATAAAATAGCTTAGGCAGAGTAAAACCAGGATCATATCAGTCATGGCAGTTAAAATTAACTGTACAAAGGTAAAACGCGACGAATTAATCCCTGAGTGATGGAATGTAAATAGCCAAACTGTAAAAAGAAAACGTAAAAAAAAGTAAAGGGTATTTTTTAGAAAACTTAATATTTTATTTGAAATATTTTATAAAACAAAAAAATGCAGCTATTGTAGTATGCTTCAAGATTAGTCTTTTTAGTAATATAATTAATATACAATAGATTAAAAGTTCCATAATTTCTATAACCCTACAAACAAATTTCTATTGACTTTAGTCTGTAAAAAGTGTAGTAACAAAAAGACAGTGACTCTCTCCCTAATTATAGAATTATAAACCTGAAAAATTCGAGAGAAGTTAGTGTTTGGTAAATAATAATTTTAACAAAACTATGGGGTGACTTTGGAATATAATACAAGGGGGGGGATTCAAATATAGCAAATTTTATTCTCAGAACCGAATAAATGGTCCTAACTGAAATTCAGTCTTAACATTAATAAAATGATGTCTAAAATTGTACAGTTACTTTAATTGATTTGATTAAATTTATAAAAATAATAAAGTAGGCAGTACATGTTTTTGTCGGCCACTGCATAAAATTTAGCTTTCTTGTATATGTGTGTCCCAAACCAAGTAACCCGCTTTTAATTTCTTATTTTATTAAATTTTAGTGTCAAGCCAGTTAAGACTTTAAGCATAAAATGGAGAATCCACGTTCTTAAAAACTAAGGTGCTTTATTGGTGAAAAAAAGGTCGTACAGTGGAAAATTGGTCGCACAAACAAAATTTCAACAACATAAACCAATTTTAACCTAATAAAACGATCTTACTCCTGCCCACAAAAGAATTTCTGTCCTTAAAATGTCACAAACATCACAAATTAGTGTTGATAGCGTCAAATAAGTCTTCTTATCCCATCTACATTACCAAAAAGTTTGCGGAAGACAGGTACTCAGATTACGAACTATGAAACAAAAACAGCCACGCGTTGAAATCTCAACTATGCTTTTCATGTACTATCAAGATAAAGGTCATGCATTTTTAAATGTTTTATTAATGTAAGACGAAATCTGGATACATCATTTTTTACTAGAATGCAAAACAAGTCTAGAATGGCGTCACTTCCGAAAACGAAAAATAAACAAAGATACTTCCTTTAATAAGTAATATGATGGTTACCGTCGTTTGTGAGAGTGAGTGTGTTCTCTGTCGGCCTTTTGTGATAATAATGACAATTATTTATCTGACTTGCTTACTCCAAAACCTGAATTAAGTTTAAAAACCGTTCAAGCGAGGGTCGTTCTGCTACACAATCTCATACAGTTGACTGCAAATGTCCCCGGAAAAATGTTTAGGGGGTTCTTTCACATCCACGTAATTTAAATGCTTTACAACTTTGTTATTTATAATTTTAATTTTTCTTTTCTTTTATAAATTTGTAAAGAAGGCTTGGAAAATTTAAAATAAAGCAATACACCTTAGAAACAAGCACGAAAATTATTGATTTTTATTATGCATATCGCCGACATTTTAATGTGGAGATTGGACCCTCAGCGCCAACAATTATTCGCTTGGTTGCTAATTTTCAGTAACAAGGTTCGGTAAGAAATGTTTCTGGTGCTGAAAGTCCACGTACAGCATGCACCGGTGAAAATATTGGTCGTGTATGGAAGAGCGTGGAAAAGAGTTCTGAAGCATTAACGAGGAGACGTTCGGCACAACTTTGGTTATCAAAAAAGTTTCTTTAAAGAATTTTGTCAACATTGCACATGTTTTCCTGGCTGCAAGAAATAAAGCCGACAGACTACCAGTAAGAGCTTGATTATGCTTTTGCCTTACAGCAAAAAGTTAGAGACAATCGCGATTCGAAATTTGACCGCTCCAGACTTTTTTCTTTAGGGCAATTTGAAGGAAAGAGTCTAAGTTAGCAAACCATTCCTCAACGAAGACAAGACATTTACAATGAAGTCCATGCCATAACACCTGACATTTTGCGAAAAGTCATGGATAAAGGCTTAAATTATTTCCCCTTTACAGGCTGCATTTTCATACAATAAAGTTAAAAATGTATTTACAAATAAAAAAGTTATACAGCATTTAAATTTTAACGTTTTTTGCCACACCTTGTAGTATTAATTTATTAACATCGAATTTTCACTTCTTTGCGCCGAACCAAAAACATTCCTTTAAAAAAGGCATTACGAAACTTCCACAACAATGGCAAAACTGCTTAGACTTAGAGGTTGATACATAAAGAAATAGTGTACAAATTGTATGTTTATTACTTTTAAATAAAATAAGCTACAGCCAAATTTCAGTTTATTTTCAACAAGACCTTGTATTTTATTTCATTTCAATTAACTCTCATTTGTGGGACAATTTATTATGTCTTAATTAAATAATAGTCCAGTAACTGAAGACCTAAAAGTACCCAAAGCTGTAAATAAAACTGTACAGTTTTCATTTGTGGCGTAATTCTTAGGTCTTTGCGGATGCTTTCGAGCTAAAAAAAGTTTATCACGATTCCGACGTAGGAACCCGCTAAAAATGACCCCCCAAAGTCCCTAAAACGAGTTTCCTGCCAAAATATGCGAATTAAAGAATTTTTATTAAGACAAAAAATAAAGATCACCTCGATATCTACAAAAATGGTCCCTACCATTTTTTTCGCAAAACCAATATTTTTCGCAAAAACGGCTGTCGAAAAATTCATAACATTCCACACTGGATAGATGTGGTAGTTTCTTACCGCGAGTCATTGGTGTAATGAATTTAACTGATTTTTAAAAAATCGTTGGACTTTAATTAAAAATGAAAAAGTACATTTGGAAACTAGACACTTTAAGCTCTTAAATGATGTGCATTGAAAAGCATATCAATAGATGATGAGTTTTTGAATCGCGTTTATTCTAGATTTTCTAGAACTCTGGACACAGCTAAAAAATGCAGATGGGTAAAACATTTTTTATCAAAACGCAAGAAAGATGGTAAAAGAAATTTTCTGGGATCATTGAACACTTGCTAAGGTCTCATTATAAAAAAGAAATGTTAATAACAAACCATTTTTTCAAAAAATATCAATAAATTATTGAGATACCCTTAAAATATTGTGAAAAAAAAAATTTAAGCGCTTTTTTAAATATTCTAGAAAAATCAAAATGGACCCAAACTCATATGCAACGATAAGTACGGGTTTTCCCATTTCGATGAACTTTGAATGATTAAAAAATGTACATTATTGCCCGAGTAATGGAACAACGCATTCTAGCGGTAGAGCGGCAGCTGTAATGAGGGGACTTTTGGGTCCCGTTATTTCGAAAACTATCGATTTTTCGAAAAAAATTATAAGGACCATTTTTGTAGATTACAAGGCGGTCTTTATTTTTTGTCCAAACAAAAATTCTTTAATTCGCATATTTTGGCAGATATTAGCGGGAAACCCATTTTTTGGGACTTGAGAGGCCATTTTCAGCCCTTTCCCACCAGTTAATGTTAATAAACTCTTTTTCGCTCGAAAGCATCACCGAAGACCTAAGAATTGCGCCACAAGGGAAAACTACAGATTAATTTACAGCTTTATCCCTTCGTTTACAGGACTATAGTAAAAAAAAAACATTTTTGTATAGATAAGCAAGAAATCGGAAAGCAGATTATCATAATTACCCAAAAACCTCAACCTTCTATCTAGCAGTTGCTTTTATCCTTAATAGTATCTGACGAAGATTTTAAATAATTTAAAAAAACAAAACAGAACAGAACAAAAGAAAAGATCCCGACACCATAATATAACCAACGTCAGCTGCATAAATTTAAATGATCGGGTCGGTGGAACTTAATATTTGAACAAATAAATTTAAATTTTGATGACCTTTTTTTATCTATGATAAACTTGAAGTTAGGAAACCCATTTGAGAATACATTTTACCGATTAGACTGATAAAAAACGCAGTAATAAAATAAATATAGAAATCTGAAGCGAAATCGTCTGGCTTATTTTAAAGCTCTCTTGAGACGGTCTCTTAGACACTAAAGAAAAATAATGTGGTGGAAGAAAAATTAAAGGGTGCAAAAACGGACGGGTTAAAAATTTTTGTAAACTCTGTGTGGGTTGCGCTGTAAAGAAACGAAACTAGTATAGATAATTACAAAGATTTTAAAACGATTATTGTTATTATTATTTTGTACTTTACAACGAAAATATGTAATTAATCGACTTATAAATTGCATAATATATTATAACTTAACCTGAACCACTTTATATTATTGAAGACCTATTAATTTGCTAGAATGTTAAAGTTAAAAAAATAATAAAACAAAAGGGCTACATCCTTCAAACTTTTTAACTTTACACTTGAAATAAACGAAAGCGTAGAATGGCCACGCTGTAATTTTTCCCTAAACAGACAAACTCGAATTCAGACTTACATCCCTGAATTCACACTTTAATCTCTGAATTTAGACTTAAATGTCTGAATTTAGAGATTAATGTCAGAATTCAGATATTAAAGTCTAAATTCTGAGTTCAAATTTATACATATCGGGTGGTGCGTCGCCGAGCAGAACATAGGAAATCTCATGTAAATTTTAAGGGGGTCAATTATTGGACAGAAAAAATGACAACTTTTTGAAGCGACCAATCTGACAAGCCCCCATGCCAAGTTTCAAAATATTTTAATAAGCGAATCTTGAATTATTCAATTAAATATAATTGCAAAATTACCAAATTTTCGGTTTAGGTAAAACCAAACAGGCACCAGTAAAATGAATAATGTCCCCGACATGAGGAAAAGTGTCAATAAATCGGTGACAATCGGCACTTAAAAAAAAAATGAATTATTCAATCGACGAAAAAGTATCCATAATTAAGTGGCATTATGCGGGAAACAGTTTTGGAGCAGTATCTGAAATGTTTTCAGTTTATTTCGCCACCAAGCCCATTCCGTCCATTTCAACTATTAAACGTATTGTCAGTAAGTTCAAGTCCAAAGGTACCGTAATAAACAATTGTAAATGTTTAACTCAGGATATCTATTCCTTGTATCCGGCTGTATACGTCAGATTTAACAAAGCCTTATAACAAATTGTTTGCTGGTGGCTGGTGTCTGTTTGGTTTTTCCTAAACCGAAAATTTGGTAATTTTGCAATTACATTTAATTGAATAATTTAAGATTCGCTTATTAAAATTTTTTGAAACTTGGCACGAGGGTTTGCCAGATTGGTCTCTTCAAAAAGTTGTTTTACATTTTTTCTGTAAAATGTACAGGGAGCCAATAATTAACCTCCTTAAAATTTACATGGAATTTCCTATGTTCCGCTTGGCGACGCACCACCCGGTATACAAATAAATCTACGCATATGCAATAACACATGCCCACAAAAAAATTGGTGTGTGCTGGGTGTCTGACTAGGATTTTCTGGAGTTTTTTTTTGGCTGAACACGAATCTAAAGTCGAAATTGGGGGTCAAACACCAAATAATCAAGAAAAAGCGTAATTTCAGATAAAAACTATTTTTTTTTTAATTTAAAACGTCAATATCTTAAAACTATAAAAGATACACGAAACTTTAAATGACATAAACTATGTTTTTTACATAACCTTTAATTTAAGTCATATAATCTTTTTGTCTAAATGCAATATTTTCGAGTTATAAATTATGACTTGAAAAATTATAGCTGATTTTTTGATTAGAACTTATTATCAAAAATCCTAATTTTCAGGATATTTTTAAAGTATCTTTACCTCTGGAAAAAATGTGAAAAATAAAATATTTTTATTTTTGCAAATTTTGGGTGATTTAAGATTTAAGTGAATAAAATAAATGATTTATCATTAAAAAAACAGAAAAATCACATTATTAAAAAACATATTTTTTTCCTATTTTGGACTGAAATTTTTTGTCAAAACTACATTTTCGTTTATATCTTCTTTATTATTTATCTTATTAAAAATGTTTACATAACTTTTTTCTACATAATTTAAAAAGCTCTCTTTTTTGTTCCATGAATTTTTTTGTATCTCCTATAGTTTATCTAGTCGTAGTCCAAACATTCTGTGGTAGCAGGTTTCTGCTGGTAAATGTACCGTGTCGGTTTATTGGGGTTTTCTGGTTTTTTTGCTGTTTAATCCCCAATTTTGACCCTAGATTCGTGTTCAGTGGAAAAAAATACGCTAGAAAATCTTAGTCAGACACCCAGCACACACCACTTTTTTTTGTAGATCTATGTAATTATTACTTAATGGCAAAGTAGCTTATCCTTTAAAGCTTGCAGCAAGTGAACTTAAAAGATTTGGGATTTTAGCGAAAAAATGGCTCAAAACAGTACATTACCAGAATTTTGCCATTGGTCCTATTTTTTAGAATTATGCCGATAATTTTGTTTATAACAGTGTTAGACAAAATAAATGAAATAACTAAACATTATATTCAATTATGCCAGAATGACATTTAAATCTGTTCTTCTTCTTCTTTTCTTCCTGGGAGCCTTCTTGATTCAGTACCGGATGCAGCGCAGCCTCTTGGGCTTTTTGTGCCTAATCTTTAAATCTGTTAAAAAAATTGTAAAGATCAACGTGCTGAGATTGTAAAATATTTTAAGATAACATAAGATATGTGGTGTATGTTTTTTTATCTTTAGGACAGCCCACAAAATCTTGTATAAAGCCTAAATACAAAGGTACCGTATATGACGGGGTTTAAGATGTTAACCCCTTTTTCCAAGTAGTTTTAAAGATGTCCTCGTGTAGAAACATGCAGATACTGCATTTTATAGCACCTTTTAGCCAACGTGCCACTAGGGACCTTAGAGAATAACAACTACCTTATAATCCCTCCTCCCCCCAAATAATGGCTTGATAATGTCATGCATGCGGAACATACAGTTTAACGTGGAATCCAAACCAGGTACAACCAGTGGCCTATGCTGGGGATGGACAGGGGCCTAGCGCTTTTATAATATATATATATATATTATATATATATATATATATATATATATATATATATATATATATATATATATATATATATATATATATATATATATATATATATATATATATATATATATATATCTAAAAAAATAATTTGTTGCCTATAATATGTCATTAAATGTTTAAATTAAACAGTTGGGTTTCCCAATTTCCGTATCCAATATATGCTACTGGATACAGCACCACGAGGTCTTTGCCTGTGGTTTTGACGCGACAAAGTCGTTGATACCGTACTTTTTTTTTGGAATTCTACTGTGAGATTTAAAAAAACATGGTGCCAGATGAAATTCGCGAGCATTTGCTTATTTCTACGTTTCATTACGCGCCTACCTATATAGAAAAAATATATTTGTATAATGTAACCCAGGGGTCTCCAAACTTTCCAGCCTTAGGGCCATACTGATTACTCCAGTAAGTTCCGAGGGCCAAAACCATATTATCATTGTTGCCGGTGGTAAGAAGTGAAATAGTCCACTGAAATAGTCCGAAAAAGTACACAACGTTTAAAAAAGGCTGCAAATCGGACTAAAGTCCGCAAAACGGCAACACTGCATATTATTAATTTTCCTGTCATTATCTGTAATTTCTATATTAGTCGTAGAGTACGAGCCATGAGGAGTAACGTGACACGACATCTGGTGGACACAAGCGGAAATAGGTAGTACCTTCTATCGCTAACAGATGGCGCTAATAGCACGTACAGAATAATCTCGTTGGTTCGAGAAAGTTCTGGTGTCTTCCACTCACTTCTAGATGGCAGTAATTGGAATACATAAGAAGGCTAGTGGCGCAACCACAAGTCAGTTCCTATGACACTGTTGTTAAATAAAATATTGCATACCTCCTTAAAACGTGTTTGTGCGTGTTTAATTTAAGACATCTTTATAACAGTATTTTGATTTGAATTGTTGCTTTTGTGTGTGAATTAGTAGTATGGAAAAGAAGCGAAAAATTGATAGTGAATGCAGAAAATTCAAAGATCAGTGGAACATTCAGTATTTCGTAATTGAGTCCAGTAACAAGGCGCTATGTTTGATTTGCAATGAAAGCATAGCCGTTCTCAAAGAATATAACATTAAACGTCATTATGAAACAAAACATTTTCAAAATTACTCAAAATATACAGGAAGTTTGCGGACAGAAAAATTCGAAGCTATGCAGCGCGGATTGAAATCGCAGCAATCTTCATTTACAAAACTCAAAACTGAACAAGAGGCTGCAACTCGTGCCAGCTTTCGTGTGGCTCTTGAAATTGCAAAACGTGGAAAACCATTCACCGATGGAGAAATGATTAAAGAATGCATAATTGCAGTAGCCGAAGAAATGTGCCCTGAAAAGGTAAATTTATTAAAAACTGTCAGTATGTCAGCAAACACTGTGGCTCGAAGGGTAGAAAACATCCTGAAAATATATCCTCTCAACTGTTCGACAAAAATGGACATTTTGAGTGGTTTTCTTTGGCCTTGGATGAGTCAACGGATGTGTCAGATACTGCTCAGGTGTTGATTTATATTCGAGGAGTAGATAAAAGCTATGAAGTGCACGAAGAACTTCTTGATATGTATAGTATTCATGGCACAACTACTGGTACAGATATTTTTAAAGGAGTTGAAATGGCCATTAATCAAAAGAACCTTCGATGGAAAAACTTGAAATGTATTACAACTGATGGAGGCAAAAACATGAGTGGGAAAGATAAAGGAGTGGTCGCTCTTGTGTCAAAGGCTGTAGAAAATGACGGTGGTTCAAAACCATTAGTCTTACATTGTATCATTTATCAACACTCTTTGTGCGGAAAATGTTTGGATATGTCTGACGTTCTGAAACCAGTCATATCAACTGTTAATTTTATCAGATCTTTTGGGCTGAATCACCGACAATTCCGACAATTTATTGAAGAGATTGGAGAAACTGACTACCTTATCATACTGCCGTACGCTGGCTTAGTTTGGGGAAAGTCCTTCAGCGCTTTTTGAACTTCGAGCAGTGATCGAAATTTTTTTTGAATGAAAAGCATCGCCCTCTTACTGAATTACAAAACAACGATGGCTGTGGAAGTTAGCATTCTATGTTGATTTGACAAAACATGTGAACGAACTGAATTTGGGATTGCAAGGAGAAAACCAGCATCTTCCTGATTTATACACTAATATCAAATCATTCCAAAGAAATTGAGACTGTTTCAATCACAACTACGAAGTAAATGTTTTTCACATTTTAAAACATGTGAAATATTCAGCCACACTACTAAGACTGAGTTTCCTATCGATTTTGCAATCGAAACTTTGAGTCTTTGAAGATAAATTTTGATACTGTTTCTCGGATTTGATGCCATTGCGAATCAAATTAAGATTTTTCAGAATCCTTTTGATACGACATTGAAACCCTAGCCCCGGAACTTCAAATGGAAATGATTGATCTACAATGCAGTGATATAATTAAGAACAAATATCAAACTCATCTTTGTTGGAATTTTATAAAGTCTTCCACTGACACAATTTGATAATTTGCATAAATTTGCTCGTGGTCTGTTTCTGTTTTTGGTACTACTTATTTGTGTGAGAAAACCTTCTCCAAAAAGGAAGTACACAAAAATGTTTACAGATTGAAATTAACTGATGAGCATCTTAAATCTCTTTTAATAATTGGTACAAGTAAAATTAGTCCACAACTACAAACTATTGTCAGTGGAAAATCTCAATTACATAAATCTCATTAGTATTTCATTGTCATTATGTTTGTTATAAGTTATGTGATTATTTAAAATGTATAAAATGTTAGTTGAATTCATTTCAATAATTTGTTAGTTATTATATACTGAAGTTAAATTTTCTGCATATTATACATGTCTTTACTTATTACAATTCTGTGTTTCTTTATCCAACTTATCACAAAAACAATAACAATAAGCCTACAAGAATGTTATGAGTTAGCGGAGTTAGCCCATGACCATATCAATGTAGATGTCATATTAATAATTATTCAACATAAAATTAGAATACTTCAGTAAACTAAATTTAATTTGCTATAAAAATTATTTGTTCTCTAAAAGGAGTTTTCAAGTATGCTAGCTCTCCGCGGGCCGGACAAAATCTGTCCGCGGGCCGGATGTGGCCCTCGGGCCGTAGTTTGGAGACCCCTGATGTAACCTAATAAACCTTGCAAAAACAAGACAAAATATAGACAAATTAAATGGTGTACAAAATATCTCAAGATACTTTTTGTACACAAGGTAATTTAAAAAAAACATGATACAACGCTTAATGGCAGATTCCTTGACCAAAAATAAGTCAAAAATGTTATATAAACATATCTCCAAAACAGTGCCATTTTTTAGATACATAGAAATTCTGGATTGCGATTTTGCCCCGATTTTTAAATCAGTTGTTTTGATTTGAATCAAACTTAGTACAGTTAAAAGATTTACCAAAACACGCTTATAATGATATTTTTACTTTTATGGATCAGCAGCGTAGTTTCTGGTAAATTTTATTATTTTTTTAACATTATTTTGTCATACCTTTTTTGGTATTAATATAATTGATAATTTAATACACGGGAAAGATTTGTTTTGTATAAAAAATACTTTTAAAATAACTTAATAAATTTAACAGCTTTCGGAATATTTTAATTTAAAACTTGCGTGGTACGAAAAGAGTAACCTTTGAAATTAAAGTCAATAGTTTATTACCAAAAATAAAAATGTTAAAAAATAAGCCGCTTTGAAGCTAGGTATGTTTACATAATATTTTTGTCTTATTTTTAAACAAAGAATTTCCCGTTAATCGATGTTCCATGTTTTATGAAACACCCTATATATATTTCTAAGGTAAAGTAAACTACACTGTGTATTATTTAAAATATATAAATTTTCTCTATTGAGCGAAATAACAGACACATCTTTTAACATTTTAAAATGTTCATGGTTAAATTTAAAAATGTTTTACCTTGTTCCTTATAAGAACAAGATATACGATTAAATCTTCTACGTTCCTTATATCTCAGTTTTTTAGACGTTTAGAGACATTAAGAAAAGATCATTACTTTTTTAAAATACATCTGGTTGAATATTTAATATCTTTTTAATGTTTTATTTTGACTGAGTCATTTCGAATATCATTCAACCACATTAAACACACAAAAGCTTTTTGTATTCTGACAGGTCAGTTTTTTTACTCTATTATCTTATTTTCCCGCAGTGTTTCTCTTTAATGGTTAGGAATACTTCGGGGATGTTTTAATAGGTTGATACTATATATACTGTCTACTTTTTTGTTATATTTTTTATATATTTTTAATTTTTTAGATAAAATAAAGAAAATTTATTTTGTACGAACCCTTAAATCCCAGTAGGTAGGTGTAAACAAAAGAAATTTGAAAGAGAAGAAATTATTTTTGCAGTCAATATATTTGGCCGGTTATATGCTCTAAGATTAAACAAGTAGGATTCTTCAAATGGGCCATAAACGGATGCATAAAACTAAAAATTCTTGTTACCTTTAAAATTTGATAGAAAAAGAATAATTCTGACTAATTGTTAAGAGCAAAAGTTATGAAATTATCTGTAGGGAAGGTGCAGGTCTTAATGTCCTAATAAGGCGAAAAAACAATAAAAATATATTCAAATGTTAATTTCGAACCACACATCAGTTACATCAATTTGTAGTTAAAAACCTAAATATTAATACATTTGCATTTATTTACAATATATTATTTTTTATTAAACCTGTGTTACTTTAGCAGTTTCATAAAAACTTTAAAGAAGTTTTGAAAAGGGGGTTCAAAAAAGTAATAATTTATAAATCTGATAAGTACCTAGTACGTAGAACCTAAAAGTAAACCCAGATACAACCATTTGAAATAGCTATCATTTTTAATAATAATTTATTTGCATACTTTAAAACAGTAATTGGAGTCGATAACCATCGACAACAAAGAGTGGTGGCTCTAGAGGTTTGTCAATTTTTTTTAACTAAAAAAGTAAGACATGGGACCCACACCAATTATATACCAGATGCTATAGGCTTCAAGGAAAAAACTTTGGTAAAAAAAATATTTTGTAATTTGCGAAAAAAGCTATTTTTTTTAAGAGCCCCTTCAGGAAAAAATCCTTTATTTATATTTTTTTCGTATATTTGATCAAATTTTATTGTCAGATTCCAAATTTTGCAACAATATCTACATGTTTCTTGAAATTGGAGGCATCTGAAATATTCGCATAAGAAAATTCTTGTATGAAAACGTTTCAGCTGGCTATAGTTTTTAGAAAAAAACACACATAATTTAGCTAAATTTGGGATTAAAACATAAAAGGAGGTGGGTTAAGATCGGTCTTTTTTCGCTACTGAAAAAATCACCCTTTTTTAAATTGCAAAATAAAAATTGTGTTTCCCTTGAGGCCCATACCATCTGGTATATATTTGGTGTTGGTCCCATGTTTCACGTTTTTGATAAAAATTTTGAAAATCCTAGAGTCACTGGTTATAAAAACAAATAATAATTAATGGAAAGACTTTTCCTTCATTTGTTTTTACCTACGTCATTGTCAAATCTTTAATTAAATTAAAACGACGCGATTATAATTACCTCAAACAGTCATATTGGTAGTATCCTTTAAATGTCAGTCAATAAATGAAAACAAACCTACTATATTTAAAAAAAAATGAAGTTTTTTTTACCGTATTGATTAATTATTATCTTCAAGCCTAGGCAATGGTTTAAAGAATTTTGTAATTTTTTCTTGCTTGGCAGTTTTTAAAATCTTTTTCCATTTGGACTGATATTCAGTAGTGGCATTTGCAATTTGCCTCTTAAGAATAAGACCTCGTTCGATAGACGAATCAATTTTCATAAAGAAATCACAAAGCTCATTTGTCTTTCTTAATTAAATGTCACGTTTCTCGTGCTTAATAAAGCCCCTTCTTCAATGGGCTGCGAATTTTACATTTTCTCCGAGTCGGTTCCAGTCAAATCTTCATCTTGCTATTCAAGCAACTTCTAAATGTCACTTGATTCTATCTGTTCGAACCATCTGTCCTATTCATTCGAATTTCGTATTAGTATTTGAATCATTTAACTTTTTTGATACCTACTTATTTAAATTATTTTTTCAATATATATACCATTTACCATATGATCCGAAAAAGAAATTTTGGGAAAAAGGAATTGAATCGCATTTTTTTAATCCGCGAATAGTGAAAACGTGAATAAAGGAAGCGCGAACAGGGAGCTTTAACTATGTAAATATAAAAACTAATTTGTCGTCGATCAGACAGATAGAAGTTGATGCTGGTTTAACGAAAACTAAAGTTTGTTTTAGAAACTGACTGCACAGTTAGATTCTACAAAAAAATAGTTGCCTAAGAAAACATTTTATTTAAAATATTTTAGAAAAATATATCATATATATATATATATATATATATATATATATATATATATATATATATATATATATATATATATATATATATATATATATATATATATAATAATATTTTTTAAGTTTTTTTTCAGATAATTTTATAACCAAAAAAGCTTAAACCGCTCGAAGTGTAATTTGGAAACCAAAGAATTGTCAAACCCTTTTTTAGTTAACTAATTTTTAAAACTTTTTCTATCTCCTAATATTTTGGGTCACACTGAAGACAGGTTAAAAAAGAGACACATTTTCTGACATTAAAAAATTGTTTAAAATATTTTTTAAACCCAATATTTATGTTAATTTATTTTTAATGGTACAAAATGCTGTGTTAAAAAAAGATGTAAAACGATTTAAGAACCGACACCACCCAAATAATATATGTACGAAGTGGCAAGCATGTTTTTGTTGGAAACCCTTCAGAAAGATGTATATAACAAGAATTGAGAAATGCTCCCCCTCAGAAAGGTGCTGAACATTTGCAAAATAGACAAAATATAAAAAAAGTAAAAAAAAATCAATATTTATTTCCTAAATCGTCCATAACTTTGTAAGTGTTGGTCCTAGAAAAAAAAATAAAAGCTGAAATATTCGTAATCAAATTTCCTACAAGACAGGATAAGTTAGAAATCGCAAAATTTACCAGCCTTGCATGGATTTCTCTAGAGACCTTCATATTGGGCCAGGTGGTGAAACCTTATGCTATGTTGAGAGACCATTTCCAATTTCGTTAAAATCCTTTTAATAGCTTTTGCACAATAAATTTGCTATTCAATTTCGTTTAAAAAAATTGACAATGTTGTAAATTGAGAAGAGTTCAAAATATTGAACCTAGACATTTGATTTTATTTCACATACCGGGTGACACAGCGGACATGTAACAGCCCATAACTTTTTTGTTTATTGGAATTAATTTTTGAAATTTTTAAAATTTGGGTAATTTACCTGTCATAAGGACATGCTTTTAATGACTAAATAAAAGCAATTATTTCACTTCCTTTAACCGGAAGTAACCCCAAATTTTAAATTTTAAATAGCACCCTTTATATATTTTTATATATGTATCTGATCCACCCTAATATTCTCTTTTCAACCATGAGTCACACTTGTTATTTTATTTCAAAATGGCTGCCAAAATCATTTTTTTTCCAAAATTTTAGAAGGCTATGATTTGAAAATTACAAATTATTAGCCTGTGAAAGGTATTGAGATTTTTTAATTTTTAGAAATATAATTTTTTAACGCCTAATATCTCAAAATCTAAAATTGAAAACTCCAATATTAATTTAATGTTACTTTAGATCAAACATTACCTATTTCATATAATTTATCAAAACTAGTATGAAGAACTAACAAATATTAAAAATGCAAAATTAATAATCTTTTTTTCCCCGGTTTGCTTTCGTCATCAATGACGTCATTACTTGGAAAAAAGGGTTGTCTGGAAATTTCTATAAATTCAAGCTGTTCCTTTTTTTAATTAATTAGGCAATATTGATGCAAGTACGTTTAAATGCGTTCTTTGAGCACGTTCAGAATGGTTTTCTAATAAAAATTTTAATTCATCATGATCCGATTACAATAAAATTTTAATTTTCTTAAGGTAAATAAGCTTAAATCAAAAATTGATTACAGAGTTATCGGCGGATTCAAGATTCTCTTTATCTCAGCCTAAAAATATCTGACTTAACGTTATTCTTGTCTCAATTTTGTTTTTTTGTTTCTATGATGAAAGACCATCGAAACCCCGATTTTTTAGAAAATTGGTGTTTTAATCGCATAATGGAACAAGTAATTATCGAATACAACATTTTTAGCAAGATTTAATTTTTTAAAGCCAACAGTGTTAATTAAGCCTTATAAAAACCAGAAAGAAATACCGGCGATATAACGATTTGCATTATTTTAAACTCTTTCCGATTTTCGGCTAAAAAAAGACGGTCTATAAATTGGTTTATTTTTTATAATATTCTTGTACCGTGCTATCTTATACCGCTAGCAACAAACGTTTTCAAAAAATATATCATAATTTACATTTTAATATGTATACCAATAACAAACCACAAGAATAAACAAATCTACTTACCTCTAAAACTGCAGTAAGTAGTAACAGGTTAATTCCTGCATCTCTCCTGTGTTAAATAGTCAATAAGGTTTAAAATCATATTTTGTTCACCTTCTGAATACCGTCGAGGCATTTTACACAATAAAAATACGAAAATAAAAATAAAATCTGACCTTACTTTTGACAAAACAATTTTTTGACAAGTTTGAAAAATGACATAATTTTATAACCCATATTTTAGGATATTATTATTGTAGCTTTAAAAAATCAGCTGCTGAACGGCAGCCATTTTGATTTTAAGAAACGACCAACCTTTTTGACGTCATTAATTTGTTTCAGTTTGTTTTTGACCTTTTTAATTTGTTAAAAAAGGTAAGGAAATTGATGACGAAAGTACAAACCTTCGTGAAACGAAGTATATCTAAATTGTTTCGCAAATACATGGACTACTAGTATCAAACACACGCCGAGTAGGCTTTATATCATCTTAGCATATTGATTTTAAAAACGTTTAACAATTCCAGGAAGCCATGGATACAAAATGGCTACAATCATTTGTTTGATGTCACAAAGTCTACTGGGCGTGTTATTGATACATATTTGCGAAACAATGTGGATATGTGTATAATTTTGCGTTTAAAAAAAAAGTTAGTTCTTCATACTAGTTTTGATAAATAATATGAAATAGTTAATGTTTGGTCAAAAGTTACATTAAATAAAAATTGGAGTTTCCTATTTTGGATTTTGAGGTATTAAGCGTTAAATAAATATATTTTTAAGATTTTAAAAATTAACCTCTATTCCTAACTCTTATTAATTAGATAAAACCTAACTAAATCACAAATATTTTTATTTCATTTTCCTCACATCTCAACGCCTTTTACATGCTGATAATTTGTAATTGTCACATCATGGCTTACTAAAATTTTGGGAAAAAAATCGATTTTGGCAGCCATTTTGAAACGTAATGACAAGTGTGATACATGATTAAAAAGAGAATTTTGAGACGGATCAGGTAGGCTAAAAATATATACAGGGTGTTGAGTCATATTTAAAGGAGTTTACGGTTTAAAAAGTTTTGCTTCTTAAAATACAGGGGTTAAAAGTTTTTAATTTTGCTTTCGTTTTTCTTAATATTCTTTTTAACCAAATGACAGCGGTACAAAATTTAGATCGGGGTTTTTGGGCGAGAAATTTTCCCTCCACGCTTTTGATGTTGCTAGTAGAGGGCGCCATCCTGTTTTGATTCGTAACTTTTTAAACTTAGAATATTGACCTGTTTATTAAAATAAGTTTTTAAATATCTGCACAAAAGTATACTTTATTTATCTCTAGGAGCAGGGTTCTCGAGTAAACACACTTTAAAAGATCCCACTTTTTTAGAAACTAAATTTTGGCCAATTGCTTCAAACTTGCATAGTGATAATTTAACACGGGTCAAAAGGTCTTTTAGGGCAAAAAGCGGGGAAAAGCCTCCAACCCCTAAAATCACCCTCAAAGGTCCCCAATTCCCCAGTGACTTTTGAGGGTGATTTTGGGGGGGTTGGAGGCGTTTTCGGGTTTTGTGCCCTAAAAGACTTTTGATCACCGTGTTAAGAACTACCACTATGCAAAGTTTGAAAACAATTGGCCAAAATTCATTTTCCATAAAAAATTGTGGGATCCTTTAAAGTGTGTTTATCTCGAGAACGGCTACTCCTAGACACTTAAATAAAGTATACATTTTTGATGCAGATGGATTTATAGTAACTTATTTTTTAATAAACAGGTCAATATTTAAGCTTAAAAAAGTTGCGACATCTAAAACAAGTGAGGAAGGCCGTAGCTGGCGCCCTCTAGTAGCAACATGAAAAGTGGACGAATTTAAATTTCTCGCCTCAGAAAACCCCCAGACCCCAACCTCTTGTCCTAGTCATCTTGTTAAAGAAAATAATAGAAACAAAATTATTTATTCCTTTTCTAATCTAAGCATTTTAGGCCTGTTTGTATTGAATCTTTGACTTAAAAAATCGATTCAGGAATGCCTCCTTCAAATTATGACATACATTAAGTAACTTACCTGCTAAATATCAGGGTGTTGTATATCGATCATTGCCAGGGTGCTATTTAAAATTTACAATTTAGACTTAAAGTTAAGTCCGGTTAAAACGGAAGTGAAAAAGTTGGTTTTATTTAGTCATTAAAAGCATGTCTTTATGGCAGGTGCATCAACTAAATTAGAAAAATCAATTGTAATAAATAAAAATGTTATGGGCTGTTACATGTCCGCTGTGTCACCCGGTATACTAGAAATCTCAAGCTTTCAAACGTTTTTTAAAAAATCAAAATCATTTGGGCGCGCTCAGCAATTGTTTTATGTATGAACATTTACATTTTTATTAAACAGAAAAAAATTACATATAATGTGTAGATGGTTTAAGCCTGTTAAACTTTAAAGAATAAATTCAATTCAATTCGAAATAATTTTTTGTTAAAATTTGTAACCTGATCAAGATCACAGTTTAACAAACAATTTAACTCATTAAATGCATTTATAAAATAAATTTATTTATAACCATACATACTACATATGTTTAACCTATATTATATTTATAAAACAGTAGGGAACAAAAAACGGCACAAAAGTAGTAATTTATTATATTGTATTATACAAAATGCCTGTTTCTTTAATTTAGTTTAAGGATTTCCCTGTTTAATTTTTCCGTTTTTTTTTTATAATTAATTGCTTAAAATAATAATAAATTTTTATTTTGTAAAAGCGTAAAAATAATGTATATTTGGTAAAAATAAAAATAAGATTAAAAACCAGATTTTGGGGATATGGGGATATAATTTATTGCTTTTTAAGTCTACAGATAAGCTTATATTAAAGCGGTTAAATTATTTATAAATAAAGATTTTGTATGAAGCACTTAGCATTTAAAACAAATACCTATTTTGCAATTTTGTCACAGCATTGCGCTGCGGACAACAATAAAATTAAAAGACCAGTAAAAAATCTTATTAAAACATTTTGAGACATATACTCATCATTTTCTACTTGATTATTTTTCTCTGATCTTTTGTGATATAATATCTTAACAAATAAGGCATTTCATCTTTTGATGGAAACTCAGATATACTATTTTTTCCCAAATGTAAATACTGTAATTTTGCCATAGGTAAAAATATTTCCGGAACTATATGTTTAAGCCTATTTCCATCTAAATACAATATTTCTAAAAGAGGCATTTTGGCAAAAGTTATGGGATAAATATTCATAATTCGGTTTCTACTTAACATTAACATTTTAATAGTCGCCGATTTAAACAAGGATCTTTTCCTAGGAATAAAAACTGCGTTTTCAGCAAGCAACAACTTGCTTACGCGCGGAGCAACCTTATACATTCTGTATGGCAGTCTTCTTATATTATTTCCAGATAAGTCTATAGTTTCTAGTCGAGGCAGCAAGTAAATCATTAATGCTGGAAAGTTGGATAAATTCATATGATCCGCATACAAAGTGTCTGCTTGCCAGACCAGCGGGAAAAATCCAGTGTAGTTTATTTGATTCTGATTTCCGGAGCCTGTTATATCCACACAATTTGTCTCGTTGTCTGGAATTATCCAGGTCGTGGCGTACAAATACGCCGTATTTCGGTCACTGCACGGCTGTCCATAAAAAAATGATGCTGCAGCACTGGATAAGAGTGATAACCTAAAAGAAGTAATTTAATTTTAGTACGTTTTTCTGAAACGGACCAATCTAGTCTAACAGTGTCTTTTATAAGTCTGACCGAGAAATATATTTAGTTTTTATCTACTAGTAATGTTGGATTTTGCTTTTAATTGTAAATAATTGGGGAAGGTGTTTTTACAGTTTTTACGTTAATCTTTTCTTGCTGCAATTTTTCATTAACTATTTTGGGGAATACACCGGGTGTTTCTTAAACGTGGTTCCCCCCTATAACTTTTTTATTTTTTAAGATGGAAAAATGAAATTAGACTTGTCGATATATGACTTAAAAATGCATTGAATGACAAAATTAATTGTTTCTGATAATTTCCGGTTTCACCGGAAATGACCTCAACTTTTGAATTTTAAATGAAACACCCTGTATTTTTTTATCTATTCGATCGAAAATGATATCCCAAATACAATGATACACCATATGTCAAATTTTGACATTTTCCTTTAAAAATATTTAATTTTTTAAAATTCAATTTAGAGTGCCAGACGTCGTTAAAACAACCAATTTTGAGTTCAGAAGGGGGGAGGGGAAATAGTTTTAATTATCTTTCGTATTTTATATCTTTTCCAGAAAGATAAACAGATTCCAAAATTTTATTTCTAGACATAACTCATTTTTTTCAAATGGAACGATAGTGGCTCGTTGGCATATTGGATAAGAGCATTTTTTTGTGAATAATTTGATACCCCACACTTGATATTTGAAGTTAAATCAACATTAAAAAAGCTAAAAAATAGGCATAGTAGTTGTTGTTTATAGGAATAATAATTATTATATTATTATTATTAATTATTATGTTTATAGGTATTTAAATCAAAATACCCTATTAATTAACACAGCAATAACTTTATATAACTAACTCGCATTTAATTATAAGTCATCATTAACATCATTGTTTAGCATCAAAGTTTTTGTTTATTTCCAAGCCTACCTGACAAAATTGCCAAAATGCATATGACTCTTATCGAATGCCACGGACCGGATGTTTTCAATCAATCAATCAATCAAAATATGCTTTATTGTCTTAAAAAAATATACATTTTCATAGACAAAGCGTCTTAGGGGCTACAAAATATCTATATGGTATATAAATTACTAAACATATATGTATAAATAAATAATAATTAAGACAGAGAATTATAAGAAAAATATTAAAATTATTATAAATTTACATATATATATATATATATATATATATATATATATATATATATATATATATATATATATATATATATATATATATATATATTATATATAATATATATATATATATTATATATATATATATTACATTTGACATTAACTATTACAAACAGAGATTCCAAAATAAATGAACAATTACCGTAACCAACAATTCTTGTAAACAATCATAATCACACCAATCTTTATGTATCCGACAAAGTGTCTGCATAAAATTCATCCAAATTATAATATGCCTTTACTTCCAACATCTTTTTAACTGATTTTTTAAAGTGTTTAATATATTTGGTATTTCTCAAAGAAACCGGTAGATGGTTGTACATTTTTAAAGATTCATATATTATAGACTTTTTTGTAAGGGTGCTTGCACAGGCGTGCGCAGGGTAAAGATGGTGTGGGTGCCGAGATAATAATAACAATAATAATAATAACAATAATAATAATAATGAAGTGAATAAAACTGGATTCGATACATCTCATACATTTGAATCTAAGAACTGTAATTCTTAAATCGAACCTTATCAAATAATAATTTTCATATTTTAAATACAGTAATATTTTTCAGACTAGTGGGGGTGCCACGGCACCCACTGTGCGCACGCCTATGGGTGCTTGCAGGTATTGGTAGTCTTAATTTATTTAAATTGCGTTTATTATAAACGCTGCATATTTCATTGTCTTTATATTTCTTGTGAATAAGAATGGTCGTCTCTAATATAAAAATATTAATATAATATTAATTTTATAAGCAACAACTGCTATGTCTATTTTTTTGCTTTTTTAGTGCTGATTTAACTTATAATATCAAGTGTGGGGTATCAAATTATTTACAAAACAATGCTCTTTTCAAATACGCCAACGAGCCACCATCGTTCCATTTAAAAAAATTGAGTTATGTCCAGAAATATTTTTTTATATTTTTACCTTTCTGGAAAAGACATAAAATACGTCAGATAATTAATTGTTTGTTTATGCCTCGTTAACACAAAATTGGTTGTTTTAACGACGTCATGGCACTCTAGATTGAATTTTTAAAAATTAAATAATTTTAAAGAAAAATGTCAAAAGTCGACATATGGGGTGTCATTGTATTTGGAATGTCATTTTCTATCGAATAGATTAAAAAAATACAGGTTGTTCCATTTAAAATTCAAAAGTTGAGGTCGTTTCCGGTGAAACCGGAAATCGTCAGAAACAATTAAACGCGTCATTTAATGCATTTTCTGGTGATATATTGACACGCCAAATTTCATTTTCCCATCTTAAAAAATAAAAAAGTTATAGGGGGAAACCACCTTTGAGAAACACCGGTATACTATCGTACATCCTGTAAACTATTAGTTTGGACTTGGAATTAGAGGCGACCTTCACCCATCTGCCAAACGGATAAAAACTATTTTTCGGAAAATATAACAGGTATGTTAACAAATGTATTGCGAATAGGTTGCCTAAAAACCTATGTTTAAGGCTATGAATATTTTTTTAAATTTCTGATATTCCCTGAATAATGTAAATTCTAACTTTTTTATTCTACATGTTAGTACTGATATACCACTAAATTATTTTTTCTTTAATGAAAGAAAAAAAAACTTTTTTTGGCCTTGCAAACGACTGCTTTAGCCACGGAAGAAAAAAAACTAGTGGTATATTAACACTGTCATATAGAATTTAAAAAAATAAGGTAATTGTTTAGATGTGTGGCTTTACCTATATTTAATCATAAAAAATCGAAAATAGAGATATTGACATGTCCTTTTTTCTCATTTTGTTCTATTTTGTGACGAATTTACAAATCTTTTACAAAACAATTTAAAAAAAAATCGGTGTTAATTTTTATTTTGATAATAAAAACAAATGGGTATTTTTTAAGTTTTTCGTCAATTACATGCATCCATTTAAGTTAAGCAATTTCTAGTGACTTGTTTTATATTCTACGTGTAAAGAGAAATTATTTAGAAATTTTTTTTTGAAAAATATTAATTTTTGGATTTTTTAAATATTTTTAAAAAAATCTAATCGAAAAATTGTCATTTTTGATTTTTTTAATTATTCTATTTTTGATGAACTTCAGGATTAAAATAACTGACAACCTAAAAAAATATTGATGTTATTTTTACATCCCAAAAAAGTGGAGCCACAAGTCTAGACAATTACCAAAAATAAAAAATGACATTATACATTATATTAAAAAAATTTAAAAAGATATTTTTTTTAATTAATCAGAGCCTTAAAGGTGCTCGCTCAAAAGCGCGACGCGGCGCGACGGTACGCAATTAAATGCATCAGGGATACTTTACATGTAAACAAACTAAAACCCGCCCATCTAGGCGATGAGACGCGACGCGACTCCTCGAGACAAGTCGGCAGAGCAAACAAACGACAATAGGTTTGTTCTCACAGAAAATCCATAACTTTTGGACAGTTTTCAAACCAACGTTCATGCGCATGCCATTTTTGATTGGTTTCAAACTAGTTTGTGAACAGCTGACAGATAAAAAGTTATCAGCGGTTAACTTCAGGTTTGTTTTTGACATGATCGAAGAAGTAAGAAGGAAGAAGCTAACCTGATATTTTGTTTGGTTCGAAATGGATAACCATATTAATTCTTCGTTAAATTTGGGAATAATCATATAAAAAAATAGATTTTTCGGCTTGATCCTTTTCTCTACAAGATTTTCAAGATCAGAGCCCGAGTCCGTTTTGTATATGGAAAAAGTCGAATTATCCGAAAAATCAAAATCACTTATTTTTATGCCTTGTCTTTTTAATACCAATAAATATAGATAGAAACAGCAAAACAGAAAAAACAACAAATAAATACTACTAGCAAAAAATAAGCTTAAGCGCGCCTGCTTTTTTATCTATCAAAAATACTACTACTGAGTACTGCGCATGCTTCTAACAATTTACATTGTAATCGATCCGCAAACTTTCCTGACAGTTTGAAAACCATCAGCAAAACGTGTGAGAACACCACCCAAGTGTTTTCAAACAATCCAGAAACTTTTGTGTGAACGCGGACAGTTGATTGCGCAGAATCCTGACAGTCTCTGACTGTTCCTGACTTCTGTGAGAACAAACCTAATGTCGCATGTGGCAATGTGGCATTCGAGTCTCATCGACCTGCTTCGGGTAACATCGTAAAGAATCTCACATGTTGCTCTGTTTTGTTATATAAACTAGTGCATTTGATTATTTGTTGTTATTTTTGTGACATATGTATTTTATTTTTATTACATATTTTTTTAATTAATCTAAATAGAAAAGTTGTTAAGTGGATTCTGATTTCAAGGTATGTATAAGCAACTTTTTTTTTATAGACGTCTGTATTAAACTGAGAAGTTCAAAAAACTTTTCTTCCGATATGCAAAAGTATTTGAGAAATTTTCTTGCATCTTTTCTCAAATCTGGAAATAAGTAATGGAATTCTCCACACGCGTTTCTCTTTCGATTAATTTCATGAAACCAAACTCTCCTTTTCTTTTTCTAATCTTCCTCCTCCATATCAACATTTGCAATTACTTCAAACACAAAAATAACTATGACAACTTGCAACCACATTTTGGAAGATTTCGGGTTGCGCCGGGTCACGTCTCGTCACTCAGTGGGCGGACAACGCTGCCGCGTCGCGTCACGTCGCCTAGTGGGTGAGCACCTTACTACAACTTTTTAGGTAGTACCTGTGCGATATATTTGTTTACAGGCTATATTTAATAAAAATAATTTTCATCCGGTTGGCAGATGAGTGAATGTCTTTCCCCTAATTCAAATTTTAGACTATCTGCGACGGCCTAAAATAAAACACGAGACACCAACCTCAAGATGCACGTTTAGTTCCCTTTCAAATATTATACCGGCTCAACACTCGCCTGCTTATCGCGGCTGCGAACTTTAGCCGAGATTCGCGCCATATCGCTACCCGAAGAATAATGGCCGTCTACACTCCCTGTCCAATGTTCACGGGACAAAAAACCGACATCGAATGAAGAAAGCCGCGAAGCGCGAATGCCAAGCCGCAAAACCATCCACATTCCCATTTTACGGCTTTCGCACAGCGTGTGTAGAGTCGTCTTTAAATGTTGATTTTGGGCCGATTAACACCTCGTTTTTGCCAGTTAAAAATGTCTGTGTTTGAAAAATAACATTCCATAGTCTGCCAAAAATTCGTCGTTCTGTCTAAACGTTACTCAACACTTTTAATCTGCGAGATGTAGACTTAAAAGGTAGGTAGGTTTAAAGTGAGTGGACTTTTTACGCCCTCCACTGCGACCGCTCGGTCTATTGTGGCTCAAACCTTTTTATATTTCTCCCAATAGGATCGGACTTCTAATGAATCCGATACCAGATTGGGAGAGAGTTCTTACATCTCCATTATTCGTGTCGCTACCGAACAAGAGCACAATGTGTTCTGATGTGTCCTGGTGTCCCTGTCTGCTGGAAAGTATGACGAGCAGACGATTAGATCCATCATGTCCTCCTCTCCCAGTCTAGTGACGTCCTTGTTACAGGAACCATGTTCTTTCTAAGGCCGCATCTCCGGCCTTATCCTATGAAAACGGTCCTATCCACTTTCTGTTTAAAGCCAGGGAACCCTTTTTCCTATAAAGGCGGTTCTGTCCGCCTTCTGTTTGGATTCAGGGAACCCTTCCTATATTTAGGTGCAAGGTAGTGCATCTGGCCAAATTTTGGCCTGTGTATATATGTTTCAGGGTATTTTCTCCATGTCATAACTTCGTTATAGTTTCACATAAAGGAATAAAAGAGTGACCGCAAAAACTGCCTGTTTTTCCACGATACTCAGATACATTAGGAAAAGACATACAAATATGTAATTTATACCAAATTACTTGTCACAAAAAATAAAGATGAGCATTGTTATTCGTTTTTCGCAAATTTTTAAAAATCACCCCTATTTGGGGGTTGGAAAGTCGCCAAATCTGAAGAATTGCGAAAATAGCAGTGGTATTAAAAGTTATTCTCGCTGCGATTTTTGTTTCGAAAGAACCTTGAAAAAATGAAATAATACATTTTCATTCCTAAGAAGGTTGTAAACCAACCCACATCGACTATGTGGGGTGCAATCATCCCCTAAAATATATAAAATTATATGCAACTTAAAAAATTAGATTTTTTGGAACATGTCCAATAATAAATAAATGTATATGATAATCAACCACCCTTTTCTAAGGGTGAAACCACCCTTATCAAAATTGAATGAAATGCTAGCTTTTTCAAAAAAAGTCGTAGCTTCTTTTTTTTTGATCCAAGTATATAAAGCAGGTGTACCTAGATTTTTTGAGTTCACTTTTAACCACTCCTACAAGGGGTTATATTCATCCCCTAAAATGTAGAAAATCATATTCATCATTGAAAAAAATATGTAGATGTTTTAGGACAATAATTAACATAAAACCGCCGTTTAGAATCAAATGTTGGCACCCCTAAATAGGGGTGATTTTTGAAAATTTGCGAAAAGCAATGCATATCCTAATTTCTTGCAACGAGTAATTCGGTATAAAATACATACTTGTATTTTTGCGGTCTCTCTATGGTATGTAAATTTTATAACCTGTAAAAAATTGCGAAAGTTATGTCTTTGATTGCCTAATTGACTGACTCATTGTCTCATCAAAATTATGAAGCAATTCCCAATAAAGTAGAAACTTGAAATTTGGTGTATAAGTAATGTAAATCGGTTCTAGGACGCAAGTAAAGAAAACAGTTTTAAAAACTGGAGAATTTTACTTAGAATATACTGACACAGGGGCGGTAGTATCATATATTTAGGGGGTAATTTAAAAGTGCAACCTGATTAAACCTGATTTTTTGAGGTTATAATTGTGTTATTATTTAAAATGCAGGCAGGATTTTATTTACTAAACAAATAAAATTGCTACATTTTACCTATCGGACTCCAAACCAGATACGATTTAAGAGACATTAAAATGAACAATTTTTGTACTTCATATTCACTTTAAAGGATAAATATTACACACAGAGCAAGGTATACTGAGAAAAAAGACATGAGGCCCCCTCTCCTCCCATTTTTTTCATTCTTTAAACTAAAAAAAGAAAAGAGATCCCACCAAAAACACTTATGTGAAAATAAGGGCCAAGTTTTTATCCAAAAATGTTGGGCTTTTAAAGTACTGAGATCTAAAATTCTAATCCGGAGGTTCCCAAACTTATTTCGTCTAACACCCACTTAAAAAGTCGGTTATTTTGTAGCTCCCCCATTTTTTTCACCTTAAAAATCTCAATAACATATTAGTCTCGTCTGAAGTTTAATTAAACCTATATTCTAAACGACACTTTTCTTACCAGAGAGAGCACTATTAATACAACTTTACAATAGTATCTTTTATTCAAAATTAACAATAATCAACATTAAGCAATAATAATTCAACTTTACAATATTAAGAGTATCGGGGTAGCGGGCGGAGTGGCTGGAGGGCGAGCGATTGTAATTCGTGATGCGGCGGAACGTCACGTCTAGAGGTGGAAAGTTCGAATCTTTTTACTGAATCAATTCATTTGATTCATTCACTTTATTATGATGCCGGTCAGACTCGGTCGGTTTTGAATTCCACAAAAAATGTTATCTTAAACAAAGAAATTATTTACATTTATTTTATTTTGGTATAATTAAAATTTTAGAAAATATATTTGGAATTAAACTTTCAATTACTATAATAAATAAAGTCAACAAATGTACCTTCAAATAAAGTCTTTGTTCAAAACAATAGTTAAAAGAAATAAAAAAAAGTTCTTTTAATTGTCAAATAGGTATATAGCCATAACTGACTCGAACCGACAATAGGCATAAATTGTTTGCCTAATAAACCTCTGGTAATGTGAGCAAAATCGAAATATATCAGACCACTCGCCACTTGCCAGGTCGTAGCACAAAAACGACCGATTTGCCGTCATAAAATACCGAATTACCGAATCTTCGAATTCGAGTTCGATTCTGATTTAGTGACCTTATGAATGAAACGAATCATCCATACTAGGTTCGTTATTCATCGAAAAAAAAACGATTCCAATTCACTGAAAACAGGTAATTAATTTATTCGAATTAGTGCACTGCTTCGATCTTTCCAAACGAATCGTTCGCGAACGACACACCTCTAGTCACATCAGTCGCCGGACGGTCGCGAGCCGCGGTTGTGTATTTGGGCACCCGCACTCCGCAAACACGGACCGACGAACAAGGACGGACTAAAACACAGGATTGCACAAATAATTCGTACAATATTTGTTCGCGCCAAACGTGAATTATAATTGAACCTTCTAATTTTAAAAATTTTTGTTATTTCTAGTAGATTATGTACATAAAAAAATTACGCGTTCGGCAAGTGCTCTGCTTGGTAAGCGGGCACCTCACCTGCGACACTGGAACACACGAATATCTTTTAGTGTTTGATACCTATAACTACATATCTTAAGATATAAAAAGCGTTGTAAATTAAAAATTAAGCATTAAAAATATTAAATATTTAATATATTTTTAATTTATATGTAAACAATAAAATAGGACAAAAATATGAACTAATAAATGGATGTTGTGTAGTAAAAGGATTTTAATTTAAGTGAATTTTAAAATATGAAGTAGCTGAAGTTAAAAATCACCAATCGCCCCCCAAAATCACATCAGCGCCCCCCAATTTTTTCTGGGTTCCTTACCGCCCCCCTCTAGGCCTCCAGCGCCCACAAGGGGGCGTTATCGCCCACTTTGAGAAAGACTTTTCTAATCTATCTAAGTTCTGTTTACAATTTTTTTCACTCTTTTTTGACTTTTAAAGTTTTTTGCTAATCTCTCTGTATTAATAAAAAACTGTCTGTATTAATGAAAAATATTTATTAATACAGAGGGATCAGTAAAAGACTGCCAAGTCAAAAAAGATTGGAAACAAATTATGGACAGAACTTAGCCTAATCTTAGAGACCGCGATTTTTCAACAGGAACTTGGCCCTTATTTTACTTTGGTGATATTTAATTTACATAAGTGCGTAGGCCGGCCGTAATGTACTTATACTTTTAAATTTTCGAATTTCCATACAGTAGTAAAGAATTTGTTCCAAATGACGTCGCACATTCCTAAGCATTTTTAAAGTAAGTCGATTAGGGATTCCGGCTGAGTACTGTTAATTTTACTTTTAAGATGACCCCACAAAAAAAGTCTCGCGGATTCAAGTCTGGTGACCTTGCAGGCCACTTAATTGCACCAGTTCTCCCAATCCACTTACGAGGAAATGTTTCGTCCAAATACTGACAAACAGCTAGGGTAAAATGTAGAGGCGCTCCATCATGCTTAACTCATTAGCATCATATTGGTTATTTTTCAGTTAGTGTGAGATACACATCATTTTTTAAGGGTTACAAGTAAATTTGCTCTGTAACATTTCCTGGTAGAATAAAAAGGACCAACGATGCAGTCGCCATAACTATACTTTACCCAAACGTTAATTTTTTACGATTTTGTGTGTTCCTGAAAAATATGTGGGTTTGCGTCAGCTCAATAACGGCAGCTAGGTCGATTAACAGTTCCGTTCACAAAAACAGGAAACTCTCCCAAAAACAAATATTAAAAAGTAAATTTGGATTATTAATAATTAGTCGTTTAGTCATTAAATCGTAAAATTTTAAAGGTCGATCAAACTCATCTTCGTTTCATTCTTGTACAAGATATATTTTATAAGGATTTTTTTTATCTTGGACAGTCCACGAAGGTTAATGCCTAAGTACTAACGTACGTGGGTTTCTTAAGTGTGGTGAGAGGGAGTTTGTTCACACGGGACTTAAATATTTGAAGATTGGGAGGAGAAGGAAAAACTTCTGCGGGCAGCAGGTTCCATAGTCTTGACACTCTGGAGATGAAGAAACGAAGAAAGCGGGAAGTTCGGGGCCTCTCTAACTAAACTGTAAAAGGATGCATAAAAGTGGCACTACGTGTTGCTCTGTTGGGAGGTGCCAGAGAAGGAATTATACTGGACAACTCCTCTGAGCAGAAGACGTGAAATTACCTATAGAAGAGCGATAGATCCCCCACAGCTCGACGGTGGGCAAGAAGAGAAAGCCTTTCTGTCAGCGTAAGATCATTAATAAGACGAACGGCTCTTCTTTAAATGGAGTCCAGAATGCTAATTGCTGTAGGGGACGCCATTCCCCAGACATGAGAACAATATTCTAAAGAGAGTCTGATATGGGATGCATACAGAGTATACAGATTGGAAGAAGAGAAATACTTTCTGGCTCGAAAGAGGAATCCAAGCTTTTTAAAACTGCCGAGACTATGGATGTAATGTGTTTGTGTCAGTTGAGGTTATTCTCAAAAGTAACGCCGACGAGATTAAACGACTCTTTGTTCTGCAGAACTTGGCCGCTGATATGTAACAGATGAGCATTGGCAGACTTTTTTCGTGACAGTGAACATGACTGTGTTTTTGGGACATTAAACTGAACAAGATTTTCGGCGCCCAATCCAAGATAAGTTTGAGTTCTTGTGAAAGAGATATCTGCTTTAACTACGCTTGTTTTCCAAATCAGAATTACATGCATGGTGGCTTAAGAAATTGAATACTAGAGTGGAGAGTACTATCATCAGCAAAACTATGAATGGGATTGATTGTGGAAGAGAGAAGATCGTTAATGTGTAGAAGAAACAACGTGGGTTTATGACCTCTTAGAATTCTTCTGATACTTGTACACCTTGCAAAAGAAAATAGGGCATGAACTACCTTTAAAAGTGTATGTGGCAACTTTCTAGGTAACAAGAAATCTGAGAACTACAAGGATTTTGTTGAAGAACGTATCCAGACGTTAGGTGCAACATGTCACTTGGATGCATTTTCTTTATTCCATTGGGAATTCTTACCTAAGATTTTAGGTGCAGTTTTAGAGAAACAATTTTCACGTGGAAAAGCGGTATAGTGAAAAATGGACCCCAAACATGTTAGCGCACTACTGTTCCCTTAATCGTTAAAACGATTTCTTTGAATACAAGCGACAAAATTAAACAAACTAAATTTTGTAATTATCTTTTACTTTTTTCAGCAGGATAAAGTACATTAAATAAAAAAAAGTTATTTATTTATTTTTAATCTTTGAAAATTCACTAAAATGTTTATGATTTGTGTTTTCATATTCTTCTGTTTGTTTTTCAGAAATAGTTTACACTATTTAACACTTTTTGTACACACCTAGTCCTAAAATACAATTCGATAAGAGAGCTTATACGTAAAAAAACTGTAAAATAGTGTACACTATTTCTGAATAACAAACAGGCCTATTAATTTAGTACTTTACAGTAATCACGAAAAAAACGAATTTTAAAATGCAAAACAGTGTTATTTTTAGAAAGTTTTAAAAAGTAAAAAAAATGTTATCAGCAATCAAATAAAAATAATACTTACAAACACAAACATATAAAACCCCACTTAAACATTTTAAAAATTCTGGCGCTTACTCTCACTGCTGAAACACTTATAAATTTCAGTCCCAGCAAAAAACTCTAAAATACTCCTTATATCATTTTCTAAATTTAATTTTTACTCGGAATATACCTAAAGCATTCGCGTTAAAATTGTTCTTTAACTAACGTCCAGGTGCAGTTTATCCAATTTTCATACTTCGGTGTATCTATAGTTTATGCAAATAAAATTTAATTTGGTAAACAAATTTCCGTAGTAATAATAACCTCATTCAAAGTAGCTAATATTGTAATGTAAACATGGGGCGGAATGTCTGAAATGAAATCCAAAAGCGCATGGATAAATATGTGTGAACTTGAACTATTTATTACGGTAATAACGACTAAAATACTTCTGCCTTCTGTGGAAAACCAAGCTATAAAATTTTAATATGATTACAGCTTAAAAAATGCAGTGGCGCCAACAAAGAATCTGGAATACAAAAAGCTAGTTAGCGCCACAGAACAAAATAAATTATAGTTTAAAAAACTAAAAAAACACGCTTTTGCAAACCGAACTAAAGAGTAGACAATAATATAGTAAAAAAGCGTGGGATGCTTGATATTAAATTTTACATTTATTGTATTGGTAGCTATTTTCAAAATTAGAGTTATAATGAAAATATAGTTAATTACGCTTTTTTAGTTTTCTTAAACTGTGTGTGCCGGATGTCGGACTAAGATTTTCTGGCATTTTTTTTCGCTGAACACGAATCTGAAGTCAAAATTGGGTGTCAAACAGCAAAAAATCGGAAAAATGCGTAATTTCAGATATTAACATTTCTAGTTTAAATTTAAAACGTCAATATATCAAAAACTATAAAAGATACACGAAACTTAATGAAAGATAAACTATGTATTTTTACAAGACCTTTAATTTAAGTTATATTACCTTTTTGTCTAAATGCAATATTTTTCGAGTTATAATCAAAAAACCGAATTTTCAGAATTTTTTTAAGGTGTACCCCTGAAAAGAGTAATTTATAGTAAAAAAGCGTAGAGTGCTTGATATTGTATTGGTAGCTATTTACAAAATTAGAGTTATAATGAAAATATAGTTAATTACGCTTTTTTAGTTTTCTTAAATGTGTTCGGGTGTCGGACTAAGATTTTCTGGCATTTTTTTTTTGCTGAACACGAATCTGAAGTCAAAAAAAAAACTATAAAAGATACACGAAACTTTATAGAAGGTAAACTATGTATTTTTACAAGATCTTTAATTTAAGTTATATAACCTTATTGTCCAAATGCAATAGTTTTCGAGTTATAATCAAAAAACCGAATTTTCAGAATTTTTTAAGGTATACCCCTGAAAATAGTCATTTATAGTAAAAAAGCGTGGGGTGTTTGATATTAAATCTTACAATTATTGTATCGGTAGCTATTTACAAAATTAGAGTCATAATGAAAATATAGTTAATTACGCTTTTGTTACTATAATTTATTATTTTCTAGTTACTTACTTACTTACTTACAAATAGCTTTATTTATGACTAACTTATTTACAAGACATCTTATAGCTACTTTTTATATACAAGGTATATACATTATAAAAGGAACATTTCTGAGTGCCTTGTTCAGGCTTTAGAAATTGAAACAACGGCCAGAGATCTGGGCGCGGGTAGTTGTTCGCCCTGGGTAGCAAAGATGTACAGGCTCTACAGATTCAGAACCCACCGATCAGTGATCTTTCGAGTTCTTTTAGATTGTTTATTACCGAAGTTTGAAAGAATTAAATCTTATTAAAACTATAATGTTTTTTTATTTTAATTTTCTTGCAGGAAAAAGATGAGAAAAAACCTGCTTGCTTTGTATCAGGTACCTTTCTGAAGGCGCATTCACCAAGCTAATGCTGGTATTGTCCTACATACGTTTTTATTACACAATCATTCTAATATTTACATTAATAATTATTATTTATATAAACCATTTGTCTACTATCACTCTTGCAATTCATTCAGTTGTTTATGCTTTTATAAAAAATTCCTTTATTTGTGGTTAAATTCCAATTATCTGTTCAATTATTTATATAATATATTATAAAATATTATTTTCTACCTTTTAGTTCGGTTTGCAATAAAATCGTCTTTTTTAGTTTTTTAAACTATAACAAAGGTCCACAAAAAAAAGTGGTGTGTACTGGGTGTCGGACTAAGATTTTCTCCGCCCCGATATTTTAATCCGCACGAATCTGAAGTCAAAATTGGGGTCAAACAGCAAAAAAACGAGATACAGTACACTTACCAGGAGAAACCTGCTACCACGGATTGTTTGGACTACTACTATACAAAAGATTTAACGAACAATAAGAATTATTTAATAAAAGATTCACTAAAAAAAAGGAAATGAAAAAGTTTATATTTCGTGCAAATCTTTGCAGAGCGCTTTCGGTAAGTGCTATGTTAGGAACATAATCACATGTTCGTCTTTTTACAAAATGGTATACTAGTGTGGTTTAATTTTAAAATTCACCCTTTTGAAAATGAAAATGTGAGATTATTCACAGTTGTTTTACTTTTAATTTTATTTAATATTGTGATAGTTTGTTAATGTGCAGTTTACATATTATGTATGCTCAAATTGGTACGACCCATGCTTGATGATGGTTTTACCGAAAGTGCTCTGCTAGGATTTTGGTTTTAATAAAAATTTTGCACAAAATACAAAGTTTCTTCATTTCCTATATTCGTGCACACAGCCACAATCAAGTTTTACAAAGAAATTAATTTGTACGCAGTAAAGTAAATATTTACCACAGTGTCAAACTATTTTCCATTCTAAACATCCAAACCCTAAGGCACATACAAAAAACTCCCATTAAATTCGATGATTTTGTCATAACATAGGTAAAAAAATCCCAAAACAAAATAAAACCCAGACTAAGAAATATCTTAGAAAGAAAAACATTCCCTGTGTATCAAATATTATATGTTTTTTAAATTAAAAAAATATTAGCCACCTATAAATTACAGAAAATCGTTTTTTTAGCCTCAGTAAAAGAAGGAGCATACAACGCCACTGTTTAGGCACCTAATCAAATATGCTTGGCATGGCAGCAAGAGTCATCATATATACTGTTAACAAGGGTTTTTTTGTAAGCTATATCAAAACAACGAGTTTTTTAATGTTCATTCACTAGTACTTACTTAAATATACCCTACAGACCAGACTTTTTATATTTTATATTAACCTACCCTAAATATGTCTTAAAATGGTATTTTTTATGTCAACAAATATGCTATAATAATATGAGATGTTTCTTTTCACTTACCGTCTTCTTTATAATGGCCGGTTGCACCAACAATTTTCAGGAACCCTTAGCACAAGGTAATCCTTAAAATGGCCAAACAATGGCTACATTTAGGAGATTTAGGAAATACTTATACGCTAAGGATTCCCTAAAACTGTTGGTGCAACCGGCCATAAAGTACCTAAATCACATGTTCTATTAATACAATGTGTTACATTCTCATGCTACTTATATTGCACAAAAAACAGCACACGAAATGTATTTTAAAGGTCTTTTTTATTTTTTTTAAAGAAGGCTGCAAACTAGGCTATGGTGTAAATACCTTAAAATGTCCTGATGTATTTCTCACCCTTCTACCGCAATTAAATGTAGATAAAATGTGTATATACTTTGCACCAACAATTTAAAATAAACATGTTAATCACCACGAGAATAATTACTACTTTTATTTTCTATAACACCATGTTTTCCAAAAAAGCCTAACCAAAAACCCTTCTCCGCTTCCGCCAGTAAAAGTGAAATTTTTACTGTTAAAAATAAATAATAAAGTGTTTATGACACAAAATAAATTACTTTATTTTAAATAACAAAATTATCTATCAGGCAGTCTGTAAGATCACAGCTAACAGGGGGGGAAAGGAGGCATTCTCCTATGAACATTGTCATGTTCATAGGAGAAGACCTCCTATGAACATGAAGGCCCAGAAAGTAACTTTCAGAATAAATTTATTAAAATATTAAATAAGATTTTTTAAATATAAAAACCTATGTATATTTTTGGTGATTTACAATGGCCACATTGCAACATAACATATATTCGTTAGTACCCATAACTTCTTCGGGTTTTTGAAAAGAAACCTACGAAAATTTACAACTTATTTTAATTTTGATACAATACCGATATTTCTAAAGGAAAGTACGTATGTAAACACACCTAAAAATAACATCACCAAAGCGGATTTACCAAATACTGTTACTTTAGCATATGAAATAAAAAGCTAACAATAAACATATTTGATGAATGACAGCCTATAAAAATATGAATTTGCGGCAAAGTAAACTTCAAGTACGTACCTTTATTTGCACTATAAAATGGTATTCTCTTTCCCTTAGACAAGATAATCGCAATAAAAAAAAATGTGAAAGTAATGTAAAAGTAGTCAGAATTTTTACAAATTTGAGTTATAAGCTTAACTGAATATATATAAAAAAAGAGCAATTGACTCTAAAATATAAAAAAACCGCAGAGTGCTACTATTTAAAGAAGTGCCTTCTTTGAGATATGGGTGAATTGGTTCACCTTTCACTCAAATTCTATGCACTTTTTGTACATATACATCAACAGAAAAGTTGTTTAAAATTAAATTTCCTATTAAAATCTTACCTACTACAGCTAAAAAATATTTTTTTCAGAAAAATATACTTTCTTTCACGTGAATTTAGGGATAAATATTGATCACTTATATTTATATTATTTACGTTCATATTGTACTAATAATTTATCTATTCCAGTTAAACTTATTCTAAATGTTTATAACTATAAAAAAAACTATTTTTAGCGACATTTTCAGCAACAATTTTGAAAGAAATAATTAATTTTTTATATAAATTTTTAAAGTTAAAGTCTTCAAGAATCCATTTCACTTTTAAAAACTGGATCGTTTTCTGGGCAACAACAGTTGTTTAAATAATTTGTCTCTGGGATAAACCATTAGTTTTTTTCATAAACTATTAAACCGATCCGGCTGAAATTTTGCACACCTATTAAAGGTATGTTTCCTTCCACGCGGCCGCCGCATGCGACTAACGCACTACGTTAGCCGCAAAGCACTCCTACTCATGTTTTTAAATGTGCCTGGTTTCTTCCAAGCGGCCGTCGTATGCGTCCGCTGTCAACGACTGCGATTGATGCGACTGGACTGCTGAAGAAGCAGTGTGGCCGCAGTCGTGTCTGCGACTGATATTTTGTTTGTGTTGTTTTGTGTGGAATGTCTGGTTTTTTTTTTTAATTGTTAAAAATTGAAACTTTATTTTTTAAACGAGGTCCTGGATTTTTTATTACGTATTTTAAGAGCTTTTAAGATCCCAAATCCAATGATGTTTCGCACTTATTCAAAAAAAAATCAGTTTAATGTTTTCCTAAGATCCTGCCAAAAATATATTGTCTGACTCTCTCTAATATATGGTTTCCTAGGAAAATGGCCATTAATATAAATTTTTCAAATAAGTGCAATACATTATTGGTTTTGGGAACTTTATAGCTCTTAAAATACATAATAAAAAAATCCAGGCCCGTATAAAAAAAGAAGTTGATGATGGCAGCTCAAAGACGAAACGTCGGTGTATAAATCTAATAACTCTATCTTGTAGAACAGAAAAAGTAGCAATGGAAATGTAAAAGTTATTTTGTTACATCCATTCAAATAAAGTTATAAAAAAATAAAAACGAAATCGCGAATAATCGGTTTTTTCCAAAAGTAAGTATTCGAAAATTTTAAAGTTCTAAGGTGGCATTTTGATTAGCATCATATTGCGCAACTTTGCCTTCATTTAACCGACCTCGTATCTCTTTAAGTTTCCCAGATCCTAATGATAAGACTCGAATTTGGTACACCCTGTACAGATTTAGCTTAATACAATGGCTAATTTTTCCTTTGGTTATTGGATATTTAACTCTGTTGTCTGGCTCGGACTTTATATCGCTTTTATTAGTCAAGAATAAAAGGTAAACCTGCTTTATTCGCTAAAATATTTTCTAATTTACTTCATCCTGTTGCGATGCGATTTTTAATGTAGTATGAAACCCTCATCGCGTCTTTGCTGTAAATATTGAATTTATAGGCAGCATGTTTAGGTTAATTGAATAAGTATTTCGTCATCTCTTTTTCTTAAAAAAATATATCTAGATCATTACCGACTCTTACCAAAATTATTCCTTTACAATAATAATTTTGCTATCGCGAGTTTGAGCCGCGGTCCTAAGAAACCACCTGATTAAACGGCGGCCGTATGCGTTAGTCGCATTGCGTTAGTCGCATGCGACGGCCGCGTGGAAGGAACCACACCTTAAGAGTGCATTTACGCTACACCTTAGGGGTCGGGCGAAAGGACGCGGAGACGGTGGTCGGAGACTAACAAACTCCCATTACCACAATTTTCGTATATCCGCATTAAAAATATTATATTTTATTTAGGTTCTTCCAAGATCGATGTATCGATGCGATGTTGTTTCCGATTGAAAGCCTACAGGAGATAACGTTTTTCGGTAACTATTTTTCACTTAAATGACATAAATTATACACCATTTTAAAGGTAAGGAAATAATCTATGCCTTTACTGTAACGGATTTTTGAAATATGAGTCGAGTTAAGAGAAAATAGTATCTAAACATAACCGATTTTAAGGTGACTTTCACTCAAGGAAATATTAAAGACTAAATCCAAATTTTAAAAACTATTACAGCAGAAGCCTAGATTTAAGCGTTGGCTTTCATATAGTTTTTGAAAATTATCGATAACTTATACCGTTTTTGAGAAAAACATTATGCCCCGAACCCCAAATTGGATCCAATTTTCGCGGCGCGAATGGACTTTTAATACCATAACGCTCTTATTTTTACAAATTTTTAGCCATTTAAAATAATTATTGCAATAGTTATAAACATTTATTCAATATAGCCAAAAAGCCTCATATTGGGCTTAATTATTTATCGATTTCAATTCATAAAAAATAAGATGAAAGGTTATTCAATGCTTTAAAATCTCCAATTTACTGTTTGTTTTTAAAATTTAATTGGGAAATTTAACAACCAAAATACTCATCAGATAACAATTTATTATTTTTATATAAAAATAAATTTTTACAAGTTAACTGTTTTGTAAGAACCAGAAGTGTGTAGTCACAATCAGTGGCGTAACAAAAAACCTTGGAGCCATTATGCAAATCTAGTGTCAATGTTTTAGTCTGGATCATATTTTTTAACCGGTTCTATTGCATTGCTTAATAACAGTGCAAGATGAAAATAAAGATGACTATGACTTTGTCGGGTAAGAAATACTTAATTCACACACTTTGGCAAGGAAGTTTTAAGGTTAATGGAAGCACAATACTGTAGAACAATTTTATCCACGCATGCAGGAAAAAAAGGTAAACGGGTATAGGGGAAAAGGCCTTTTAGATCCTGCGTAATGAATTCTATGGTCAGGTCCGGATTTCCATAATTCTTTGTTACCATGTTTAAAAGTTGACAATTATTGTGTAAATAACAAAAATAATTGCGCCAATTTTGAAATTTATTATTTGCAAAACGGTTTTTTTTTGGGACTTTCATCATGAATCTGAAGTCAGTTTTTATTTTGCAACATTTTGTTTTTGAGATATCCATCATCATCATCAAATTTCAAATCGAAACTAACTGCACTTTCGCTGTTTTTCTCCTTTTTTGCATTACATTGATGGTTTTTAAGCACATACAGCTCTTAATTGAGTTAGGTGCCATAGAAAAAGAACATTGTTTTTACCATGGAATTAGGTACTGTAAACTATATAACATATGAAATTATTGAATAAATTTATATTTAAATTTAAATTTTAAACGAAACTGTTATAGAATATTTAAAGGTAATTAATATAATCATATTTTACTATTTACTTGACGCATCAACATGATTTTTTTAACTTAAAGTGTATGGATGGTAGAGAGATAAGGATCATCATCTCTGTGTTACAAAAATGGTCCTCTAATTACACCAAATTAAGATAGCGCTGGTATTTCCAAGGACCTCGTTGTTTTAAACTTTACTTTATATATTGCGGTCAAGGTCATTGGTTCTTATTGGTTCACACCATATCCTTCGCTACACCAGCGCCTCATTATTTAGTGCTATTCTGGGGCCACTTTTTGAGCCAAACAGTCATACGAGCTGGTGATCCTTATCTCTCTACCATCCATATTAGAGTGTTTACGTCGAGTAACATAACCTCATTTTTTTTTAAATAATTAAACTATTTCGTATTGGGGAAATTTTAATGGATTCCAATAAATTATTGATGGCAACTCGCACAACATTTAAATCTAGTAAGTTTTTAAGTACCTACCTACAAAATCTTCCATAATAGTAATTTTCCCAATAACTTTGAAACGTATTGTTCAGGGACGTAGCAAATTGTTTAGTTACCACCGTTTTACGTTTTGGGTAAACAGTTTAATGTGCCAAACGTGTCCATTGTATAATATTACATTTTAGATCGTCTACTTTATTATGGAAAAAATAAATTGCGCCACTTTACAGCCTTCTATCTAAACGGTCAATATTTTTGAGTTTTGTATTTTTCCCAAAAAACCTAATAAAATACCTAAATGAAAACTCGACTATTCTTAATAAATTTTAAATTTTGTATGATAGTTTAATGTAATTATTACCAATTTTGTAATTAAAAAAGTGCAAGATAGTAGAAATGAAATTAATTTAGTAATCCTGTTTAATGGTTGATTTTTTAAGGCTGAAACATTGTGAAAAAAACTTACTTCAGACTTGTGATCAACGCCCCCGTATAACAAAAAATCATCTATATCGACGACGGGCAAGAAAAGTAAAAAAAATTACCATAATTTTGATTGGTTGCTTGTATTTTAGGCTTATACAATATTGTATAAATTTATAATTTGTAAACAGCACAATACAATAGTGTCATCATGCAGGTAACATAAACAAGTATTACAAATCGAATTTTTTACCATAAATATAAAAGCATCAAGATTTAAATGGCAAAAACATAACACTCCAGTTCTGCTCCAAATTTGAATGTGTTGCCAACTTAAATTTATGGCAAGCACTGATTTTTCTACAAAACTGAGATTTGGTTACCACACCGAATAGATAGGGTAGGTTTAAAGTAAGTGGACTTTTTACGCCCTCCACTGCGACCGCTCGTTCTATTGTGGCTCACACCTTTTTATATTTCTCCCAATAGGATCAGACTTCTAATGAATCCGATATCAGATTGGGAGAGAGTTCTTACATCTCCTCTTACTCGTGTCGCTACCGGACACGCGCACAATATGTCTTCTGATGTGTTCTGGAGAGTATGACGAGCCGACGATTAGATCCGTCATACCCTCCTCTCCCAATCTAGTGACGTGGGTAGCTAACAGGTCCTTGTCACAGGAACCAGATGTTCCTTCTGAGGCCGCATCTCCGGCCTTACCCTATGAAAACGGTCCGCTTTCTGTTTAAAGCCAGGGAACCCTTTTCCCTATAAAGGCGGTTCTGTCCGCCTTTTGTTTGGATTCAGGAATCCCTTCCTAAGCACCTGTTTGTTCGGGATGGATTAGCCCTTCCCCGTGAACCAGGCGCCGGTGACTTTAGGGGCACCTTTCGAAACGGATTCACCCATTTCGGTCGACGCACCTTTGTCTGCTTGTGACCTTGGGTGGCACCTCTCGAAACGGATTTATCCGTTTCGGTCAGCGCACCTTTGTCACTTTTTTCCTATAAAAGCAGTTCTGTCCGCTTTCTTTTTGGAGCTAGGGACGTAAGAGTCCACCACGGCAGAGCCCCGCAATACCGCAGTAAGGCTAGATACTCTGAGAGGTCGCCCTGTATCTCAGAGGCACCGTTGGAGACACCTCTTTAAGGCACAGGATGTCATTCACTCTTCCGCACGGTATGCTAACACCTTGAGTTAAGCCTTGTGTTCATCTAAGCTTCGGATTCCGTTCCATACGCTAGCCAAAAGAGTTGCTGATAACCAGCAACTCTAGCGCATGTTCCAAAAGATCCTACTGGGCCCAATCACGACAACGACGTGTGAACACAGCTCGGCGGTGGGGAATAGATAGGGTACATTAATGACAATTCTTCTCATAGAAGAACAGACACTTTTGAGTAGCTCATTGTTGTGTTCTTTCTTTAACCTTTAAATATTCTTGGGTACACCGTATCAGGCTTAGCAAGAACAGAGCCACCCCCTTCTGCATTGTTTACACTTTTAATTTACGGCTTTCCATATTCGGTAGAGACTTTGACGTTGTCTGGATCTAGGGCATATTGGAGTCTCAAAAATAAATTTTAAAACCTTTACGTTTAAACTGAACATTTTTAAGAGCATGTTAATGGTTTGTTCTTATTTGCACAAGAGCAGTGTCAGAGAAACGTCATTTTGGGCAGCCAGCCATCTTTATGACCATATCGCCTTTAGATCGCTTCTGCACGTGCCAAAACATAAAATTTTCTAGGAATCATTCTGCAATGTCGACACTATAACACGATACTTCCAACGGTCTTAAGTCTTCTTATCTTATGCCAGTCACGCATATTGAGGAAATTTTTAGAGGAAATCCGCCGGCCGGTCTGCACAATCCGAGAACAAAGACGTTCTCACACGCATACACTCCGGAAATCCTTGAAACCAGGACGGCGCAGTTTTTCCTCTGAGATTTTCCTCAATGTGTGTGGCTGGCATTACATTACAAAATAAAGTAATTACTAAGTCTAGATTAATACTATAAAACTAAAGTACGCCCCAAAATTAGAACTACAAGTAAATATTCAACTTTAAGTGTGACCAGAAGCAAAACAGATTTGAATAATGATAATATCTTGTTTGGGTGAAAATAAATAGTCGGTTATTTTGATTTTAATTTTCTTTGTGTCCTTCGGTTTTACCGTAAACAGGGCTGATGATTTTATTTTGGGGTTTTTAAACGTTAATTTAGTTTTACTTCTATTTGTTTCAATACAACCATTTATTTTTTTAAATTATCAAGCTTATAAAACAGAACGACATTAACAACATCTGCGATTTTAAACAATGAACACACACCAGCACTGATCTTCGCTTTTGGTCACCTATCAGACTACTAACCATGACCGCAGTTGCTTAACTTTGCTGATCTGGCGAAGAACGGTGTTTCAACGCAGCAAAGTCGTCGAAACCATACTTCTTTATTTAAATTATTCTACTACTAATGTTTGTGAGTTTCGAACATTCATCGCGTCAGATAAAATTTCTGACCAGTGTTTGCTATTTCTACGAACTTACTTATGCGGCTATCGCGCCAGACTCTGGCAGATAGAGCTTTGATGAACTTATACTTTACCCTTCTATAACCAAAAGGGAATTATAATTTATTTAAGCAAATAAATGGTAAAAATGTTATTTATTTAAAAACTATAAAAATTTTATTTGTGCAATTTATTAACTTATTCAAAAAAATGTATTTAACAATACAAGATAAGTTTTCAAATATCTAAATATACCCAAAATCGTATCTATATACTTATATAATTTGCTAATGTGGATATATTTATATGTAGGTAGGTATATATATTTATTTGTTTGTCCACGAGATTCTGAAGTTAGGGCTTGAGCTAAAATCATGAAATTTGGCACAGTGGTAGTTTTAGCTTACCTAATTTTATTGAATTTCGCCTACAAAGGTTTCCCATATAGAGACAAGGCTTTTATTGTTCAACTGGAACATCTGTTAATAAATAGGGCTGACTTGAACAAAATTCTTAAATTATTAATAACATAGTCTTCGCATATTAAATGTTCTTAATTCGCACCACTGGTCACAATGAATAACTATGTGTTGATTTTACTGACTTCAATTCTCAAATTAAAATTTGATGAATAATAGGTACTTATTTACCAGTAATTTAAATTTGTAGAAAATATACGTCGAGTGTTGCGAAATAATTCACACCTTTGGGAGTTGCCAAATTCGCAACTTGATTCATAATGTTGGAAATCGTAACTAAACATATATTTATGTATACAAATGGGAGATTCCTTGGCCAAAAATAAGACAAAAATTTTGTATAAACATAGCTCCAAGACGGCGCCATTTTTAAGATACAGGGTGAGAAATCGGGTTTTTTGTTTTAAATGAAACTTAGTACAGTTATAACAATGACAAAAATACACCTTGTCATGATAAACTTTTAATACTATGATGAACCAGTGGCGTTGCTTTGGGCAATTTTATTATTTTTTTATTATTGTTTTGTCATATGTTTTTTGGTATTAATATTATGTATAATTTGGTACATGATACTTATTTTCTGCTTAGTTCTGGTCCTCTTGCATTAACTGGATGAACTTAACGGCTTACGAGATATTCTAATTTTAAATTTGCATGATACGACAGGAATAATAGTTAATTAAAAGTTAAAGACAATCGTAATTTTTACAAAAAAACATTTAAAGTGTCCACCTCTTGCTCGAATATATGCATTTAATCTTTGTTTCATTGATTTTTTTTTAAATAGAATTGTTATTAATTTTAAATATTTTCATTTTCGTACCATGCAACTTTAAAATTGGGATAATTCGATGGCCGTTAAGTTTATCGAGTCAATTTAAGAGCCCCCACAGACCTCGTTTTTTTAAGCAGTTTTAATCGTGGCGATCAAAAGCTTCGATTAACATTGCCAGTTTGTTTGCGAAAACCGAACGTAATACCGTCGGTGAAAATTTCTGAGCGCTTAAAATCTTAATCGTCGATTCGTCCGCCTTTATTTAAAACGGAAGTGTTTGGTGCAGAACGTCTTTAATTCTCATTCTTGTAACAAATAAACACATTTATGTTTTTTGGTGTACGACTGCAGCTTTCGGCGATTAAGACGGTTTAAAATTAAATTAAGTGTAGGAAAATAAAAGTTTTAGTCGTCCGACTGAGCAGTATTAATCGGCTATTAAAAAGGATAAAAAGAACGATAGTCTGTAGGGCCCTTTAGACACTATATCTATATAACATTTTTGTCTTGTTAAGCGATAGCGTATGTTTTTTTAATCCCCCCGTACCTATATACTGCCTATTAGATTATTTTATATAGGTTACAGATTTAGGAATATTTTCAATTTCGTAGGAACGTTTTTTGCTAAGAAACAAAAAGAAAATGCTTAAAAATGATTTCTCATTTCTGTTTGAATATTGTTGTGTTCTATGTTTCTAAACATAAAGTAATTAAAAGAAAAATTTAACTCTCAGTTTATTTTTTTATAGTAAGTACTATTAGGCATAACAAGTAAGAAAATATAACCTGTCTTAAATAAGGGGACTAAGCTCCAATTAAAATTTTAGAACTTGAACAGCGTTGATAAAATTCAGGATAAATATCTGGTGCATAATATATTAGATGGGTATAAATAAATTAGTTATTGGGTTACCGCTACCTTTTATGAGAGGCCACATAGTTTTAGAGCAGGATTGCCACTTATCCTTTTATGGTAAGGAAGTATCTATTATTAACCAAAAGTGTCCTTTTCAAAGTTAAAACCTGTCAAGCGTATGAGAAGATAAGGGTTTAGTTCCATTTTAAATTAAAATGTAATTCTTGGTGAAAGTTTTTGAGACTAACGTTTATCCTTTTTAATTTTTAAAAATTAAGTTTTTATATAAATACTGAATGTGTGAAATGAATCAAAGATTTTACTTATTTTAAAAAGACATTCCTTTGAAGTATATAGAATTCAGTAAGCTCACAAAAAAACGAAACCATATACTGGGGACACTCAGTATAAGTGGCTTGCCACTTTACCTTTTCTGTTTTAAGCGATATCGAAATTAAATTTGGAGGATAGGTTAGGTAAAGTTAGGTTTAAAGTAAGTGGGTATAACACGCTTTCACCGCGACCGATCGGCCTATTGTGGCTCACATCCTTTTATATTTCTCCCGCCAGGTCCAGACTTCTAATAAATCTGATGATCCTGTTGGGAGAGAGATTTTTCACCTCCACCGGCAATAAGGTGTCATTGCCGAGGATTCCGAATCTGAGTCGTTGCTGGGCAGAACACAGTATGTGTTCTGCCGATTCATCTTCCTCCATGCACATGCGGCACTCGGTGTCTTTCACTAGGCCGATCTTGTGCATGTGGTATTTTAATCTCCAGTGTCCCGTGTACAGTCCTACCAGAGTTTTAAGGTGTGCCCTTGATTGCTCCAGTAGTTTAACGGTACATTGTTGATTCGGTGGGCTTGTAAAGGCCTTCGAGTATCTGAGACCCGGAAGTCCATGCCAATACCGAAGACTCTTTGTGTCCAAGCTGATATGAACTGCTTGGCCATTCTATAAGATATATCGATGACCGGTTGCGGCCCTGTGAATTTTGTCTCCGCCCCTCTTTTGGCAAGGAGGTCTGTGGATTCATTATCCTCTAGGCCGGTATGTCCAGGTATCCATAGTAGGGTAACCTTGTTGTTTTGACCCAGTTTGGTCATCGCATCCTTGCAATTCCAGACGGTTTTCGAATTTCACCGGCTGGATTCAAGAGCCTTAAGAGCTGCTTGACTGTCTGAGAATGTTTTAACTGTCTTACGTATGTAGTGCCGATCAACCAGCGTTCTAACACACATCTCAATAGCAAATACCTCCGCTTTAAATATGGTTGCGAGAGTGCCCAGGCTGAAGGAAAGCACTGCCCTCGGCCTCTGTCCATATATTCCAGGATAAGTTAAGACAAAAAACATAAAAAGCTTTTGTCAAGTGACTACACTTTATATAACTTCCGGTCTAACAGATTCATATTCCTTAGAAAATTGATTTAAAAATAATTATGTTTTGACGTAGTGAAAATGACACATGGTTGAATTTAAAATATCATCTAAAATAAAAAAGGAAAACAAACCGGATCGGATGTTGCATTTAAAAATCCAAAGTTCAAGTCATTTTCCGGTAAATTAAAAGTTGAATAAAATAAAATTACTCATCACCCTTAAGGGCCCCACAGACTATCGTTCTTTTTAACCTTCTTAATCGCCGATTAAGACTGCTCAGTCAGACGATTAAAATCTTTTAATTTCACCGAACGCTGCAGTCGTTCACCGAAAAACGTAAATGTTGTTAAAAGAACGATGATTAAAAACGTTCTGCACCACACACTTCATTTTTAAATGACGACGGACGAATCGACGATTAAGATTTCAAGCGCGGCCAGAAATTTTCACCGACCGTGTTATTTTCGATTTTCGTCCACAAACTGGCAATGTTAATCGACGCTTTTAATTGCCACAATTAAAAGTGCTTAAAAAGAACGAGGTCTGTGGGGGGCCTTGGAAAATGTAGTTTTATTTACTGACCATTACTATAAAGGAACTTAAATTATAATTACGTCACTAACAAAAGAATTTTGTTTGTTATTTACCTTTTTTAATAAAAGTTTTAATGGTTCATTTATGTAAGTTTCTCCTTGTTTTGCCACAGTGTTTCGACACGTCGCGTCGCCAAGCAAAGTTAACCAAACTTGGGGGTAGTTAATAGTTTGATGTTTAACGATTGCCGAAAACCACATGTTATTATGTGCGGTTTTATTCAGATTTTCATTTAATATGTTAGGTTTTAAAAGTTTTAAATACATGCAAAAATAAATTTCGTATTGCAAAAATAATTGCTAATATTTGGTTTCTCTATTTTTACTCCGGCAATATTCGCCCGTACTAAAACTTTTCGGACCTTGGTATGTGCGTTTTTATTAATTTAAATGTAAAGAGCTCATTGCTGAATAATTTCTAATATAAATAAAAGTACTAAGGTGATCAAAATATAAGCAACACGATCAATGGTTTAAAAAGATAACGAGAGAATTACATAACACCTACAGGTTCAGGGACATTGATATGTGAATATGTCGCAGCCAACTAGCCTAATTAGCCGTTTAACACACACCAGTATGCATACGAGACGGGTAAATCAACAGAATTAGCTCTCAACAACCTGGTGGCAAACATCACCAGCTCCCTGGAACAAAGGGAGATGGTGGTGGCTGCATTTCTAGATATTGAAGGAGCTTTCAACAATGCGTTACTTGATTCCCTGTATGAGGCTGCAGCTTCTAGAGGGATCAGTCCGGTCATATGTGACTGGATCAGGACCATGTTAGAAAACAGAAACATAACCACCCATATGCAGGGGGAGATGATCAGATTTAGGGCCGCCAGGGGGTGTCTGCAGGGAGAGGTTCTGTCGCCCCTGCTGTGGTCGCTCCTGGTGGATGACCTGCTGGCCATACTCTCTCTCTCTCTCTCTCTGGGAGATCGATCTGCAGGCATATGCAGATGATCTAGTCATCCTAATTAAAGGAAACTCTAATGAGATGATTTCGAACATCCTTCAAGAAGTACACAAAGCACAATTCTGGTGTAAAGGGAAAAAATGACAATAAACCCTCAAAAAATGGTTATTGTCCCCTTCACCCGAAAGAGAAACCTGGATAACTTGAGACCACCAACTCTGCAAGGTGAAACATTACTATTTGCGAAAGAAGCAAAATATCTAGGGTTGATCCTAGATAGCACTCTCAGCTGGAATTCGCATCTAGAAAAGGTCACCCGTAAAACGAGCCTATCTTTCTGGACATACCGCAAGATCTCTTGCAAATCCTGGGGCATGCAACCAAAACAGATGTACTGGCTATACGTGACAGTCATAAGACCAATGATCACGTATGGCTCTGTAGGATGGTGGCGCAAGGGGCAGCAGTGGCTGATCCAAGCAAAGCTATCTGCGCTCGACACCAACGGCGGCCATGGAAGCCCTCCTGGGACTGCCTCCTCTGCATATTTACTTGGAGAGAGAGGCGAGGTGGGCAACCTACAGACTCTATCAAGCGGTCAGTAACAAACCGCAGGCGTGTCATATGGAGAGCACCAGTCTCCTCAGGAATGTCCTGACCTGTGACAGACTGGGAATGCCCTCAGACATAATGCCCACAGCAACAAATTACAATCGGCCCTACAGTGTAGTCTACCCACAAAGGGAGGACTGGAGTCGAAAAACGACCGACCTGCTCCGGGCTGACATCTGTTGGTACACCGACGGCTCCAAAACCAAGGACGGTGTTGGAACTGGAATATATGGACAGAGGCCGAGGGCAGAGTTTTCTTTCAGCCTGGGCACTCTCGCAACCATATTTCAAGCGAAGGTATTTGCTTTTAAAATATGTGCTAAATCGCCGATTGATCGGCACTGCACACGTAAGACAGTTAAAATATTCTTCGATAGTCAAGCAGCTCTTAAGGCTCTTGAATCCAGCCGGTGCAATTCGAAAACCGTCTGAAATTGCAAGGATGCGCTGACCAAACTGGGTCAAAACAACAATTGTTATTGTTACATCGGTTACATTACTGTGGATACCTGGACACACCGGCCTAGAGGGTAATGAATCCGCAGGGGGCGGAGACAAAATTCACAGGGCCGGAACCGGTCAACGGTATATCTTATGGAATGGCCAAGCAGTTCATATCAGCTTGGACACAAAGAGAAAATCTTCGGTACTGGCATGGACTTCCGGGTCTCAGACACTCGAAGGCCTTTATAAGCCCACCGAACCAACAATGTACTGTCAAACTACTGGAGCAATCAAGGGTATACCTTAAAACTCTAGTGGGACTGTACACGCAGATTGAAATACCACATGCACAAGATCGGCCTAGCGGAAGACGCCGAGTGCCGCATGTGCATGGACGGGGATGAATCGGCAGAAGACATATTGTGTTCGTGCCCAGCACTGGCACGATTAAGATTCGCAATCCTCGGCAATGACACTTTGTTGCCGGGGGAGGTGAAAGATCTCTCTTCCAACAGGATCATCAGATTTATTAGAAGTCTGGACCTGGTGGGAGAAATATAAAAGGGTGTGAGCCACAATAGACCGATCGGTCGCGGTGGAAGGGTGTTATAGCCACTCACTTTAAACCTACCTACCTACCTACTATTATGACAAACACAGCTCGTATTGAACTTATCAAATAGCATTTAGTAAGGTCAAAGGACTTAGAAAAGGTTGTCAAATTCTGTTACTTTTTCCTTTACGATTTTTTTATCCATAGGTCGCTACGTCATAAAGATAGGTTTGCCTCATTGTTTTAATAAAGCATCCTTAATAACACAAACTAACTACTATTAAAAAATTAAATTTGCGTAGACTTAAATATAATATAAGCACAAATCGGGAAAACATTTTTTTGCTTAACTACTTGAATGTATTAAAGTCCTACGTATAATATGAATCCTGCTTGAGGATGTTTTTTATACTTATTTAAAACACTTTGATGATCCAATTTTGGGCTGTACATAGAGATTCCGGAATCCGATCGATTTTTTTAAATAATCAAATTTTAATCTGTTCTCGATGATTCTCTTGTATAATTAAATTTTTTATCCTTTATTGACGATTATTAACTTATGATGTCTTAATACTTTTAACCCTTAATTAAAAAAGAATGGTCACTCTATAAGCATGGAGGATTAAGAGATTTATATTTGCAACAGTCATCGAATTTAGGCGAATTACCAAAAATTCTACGGTATTAACCGTGGTAACATTTGGTTTTAAATGACAAGACTGGGTGGTAACTTCGACATAAATTATATGAATAAAACGTCATAACCAAACTTAACCATATCCGCCTAAATGCAGTGGTAAGTACCGATTTCTTTTGGTTATAATTGGTTCAACGCATAAATTCGATTAATGTTACGAATATCAACAAGTATGAAAACTGAAAGAGACTTAACTTTAGATACATTTGTGTTTTTAAGAGCATAGTTTATTTTTACTAAGCAAAACGTAAAAATAATTGTGTTTGTTAACCTTTCCCATAATACATAAATACAATAAATAGTAGGTATATTATTTTATATGGAGAAAAAGCGATACTTTTCATGGCGCGCTCATGTTTACAGCCAAACGGAGTGAAGCTGGTAGTATAGAGCAACCCATGAAAAGTAACTTTTCCTCCAAAGAAAATATGCTTTTGTTTTTTAATTCCGTATTGATAAGCATATATTGAGAAAGTGCATTCAATATTAAATTAAGTAAATAAACTAAAAATTTTAGTTTAATTTTTAGTTTAATAAATATTAAGTTGTTGACACTTGTTTTGTTGTTTGTTTGTATATATGTTGCTAATAATGATAACATACGCATCACTGGTATGGTGGACAAAAATGCGACAAAGAACTGCTGTTCCAGAACTGGCCAAGGTAAAGAGACTTGCTTGCTTAGCTATAACAGGAGCAATTAAAACAACCCCAACAGCAGCCATGCAGTGTCTCTTAGACCTTCCACCACTTAACCTAATAGTGATGGGAGAGGCAAGAATGAGCTACTTCCGACTGCAACAGAAACCAACTGGTGTCTACGCTAGTTTGGGACACAACAACATAAAAAGTCAGGTTGGCGGCAACATCCTGGATGAGAGAACAGACCAGATGATTCCCCAATACTCATTCAACAAAAACTTAGAGGTAAATATTCCAGATTGAAGTGAGTGGCAGCAACCCGATCTCCCAGGCAAGGTTGGAGACATCATCTGGTATACGGATAGTTCCAAAACCGAGCAGGGAACTGGAGCGGGCGTGTACAGTGAAATGAGGAATTCACAATTCTCCATTCCACTAGGAACACACAGTTCTGTATTTCAAACGGAAATATATGCTTTACTGCGCTGTACAAAAGAAAATAACAGGAGGGACTTATAAAAACAAGCGGATCTGCATAATAACAGACAGCCAAGCTTCACTAGGGGCACTAGTAAACCCCAAGGTAACGTCCAAACTCTTGTGGGTACCAGGACATTCGGGGATAGGAGGCAACGAAAAAGCGGATGAGCTAGCGAGACAGGGATCATCCACACCATACTTTGGGCCAGAACCTGCCCTTGGAGTGACCAAAACTACAGCACGAGGGCAAACCAGGAAATCTATCCGAAACAAACAGGGAAACCTCAGTAGAATAAGACATGGAAAAAGCTTCATAAGAGGCCCATCCAAAAGAACGAAGGAAGAACTACTCAAACAAAGTAGGAAAAGACGCATAACAGTAGGGTTGCTAACAGGGCATGATAACCTAAGAGGACACTTACATAAGATAGGCTCATACAATGAGGACCCAAGTTGCAGAATGTGCGACGAGAAGGAAGAAACAGCTTACCATATCCTGTGCGAATGTAAAGCATTGAATCACAAAAGGCATTATTTGGGCAACCAGAATTGTAACTTATAATAAAAACATAACTTGTATACGGGGCCCATATAACTTTCACTGTCATATTAAAAGTAATATCAAAACAGGCGTTAGAGGCTACGAAAATTATTTTACGAAAATAAAAATTGTGCTTATCTATTAACCGTGACTCTACACTGTCTGAGGAATTGCCCATTTATATATTTTATAAAATATATAAAATCCAGAATCATAGCAAGTTTTTTTGTTACAGGTTACTCTGCCGCGGCACTGCTCGCAATTCTATTCGCCCTTCCTTTCGCCTGGCGAGTTTTGGTGCACAGAGAACATGGCCACTGGGAAAATCCTATTCCAGCCCATTACTTCGCCCATCTTGAACTATTCCTAGGCAATGGATGTCTAGGCATAGGAGTTATGATGCTCTTAGCGCTTACTTTAGAACGATATGTTAGTGTATGCCACCCAGGACACGCGAGACCTATCCTAGGATCGCCCATTCGTGCAGTTATTCTTATACCAATCCTTACGTTTATTTTGTACATTCCAGTTATGTTTAGAAGTTATGTGAAGACGTGCAGACTTTTGCCTGAAGGCAATGTGATATACCAAAGAACTGAAAACACTGAATTTCTTTCTCATCCTTTGTACAGTATATATAAGGTGGTGCTGGAACTCATTTTTAAAGTGGTGCCAGTGATTTTATTAGCTGCGCTAAATTTAAGAATTCTGATTGTTTACAGGTAAAAATACTTTATTACATATCTTTTGAGTGTATATAAATATGCAGATATAAAATTATATCTGCATTTTTATATTGTTCTAAAAATATTTTTGGTTAATTTTTACTTATTTTTTCCAAAAGTAGCATAATTAACATTTTATATGGCACACACAAACACTTTGGTAAAAAAGTAACGGTTGTTACAAATTTAGTCTTGTGGCTAAATGGCTTCTACATATGAAGTTGTGAGCTCTACGTCAATTCACCGAAAACAATTCGCCGAACTACGATTGGCTGAATGTGGCAATTTTCCGAATGCACAATTGCCGAATAAAAATTTGACAGAATGACTAATAGTCAAATATGATTGAATCGACAATTCGCCGGCCGAATAAGGCGCATGTGGGCAAAAGAAAATTTGCCGAATACTTCAATTACATATATCCGAATATAAATTGGTAATCTTAAAATTAAATAGTGTGATGTCGGTTAAATTTAGATAAAAGAGTGTTAGGTTAAGTGAGGATTTAGGTTGGATTAGATTAACTTGTTATTTTCTATGCTCAGCCACTCTTTTACTTTCCGATCCCGTAATATTTTCAAATGGAAAAAGTAGATTGTGCCTTTGGCACTAATTCAAGATTTAATTATATAAATACCATTTTTACAAATTACCTTACATACTATTATTTTACTCCAATTGCTTAGTTAGCCCGTTGTCGTTTATCCATTTGTCGTATTCGTTAAACTGTCGTTTGTTCAATTGTCGTATTTACCTACAATTAGGCAAAAAATAAAAATTAGCCAATCATCATTCGGCCGATTTTTATTTTTTCCGTTAAATGTCCACAAAACTATAATCTAATCATTTTCAATTGAGAAAGACACCTAGTGAGTTTTTAAGGCAACAAAATACATTTTTTGTTGTTGTAAGTATGGTTACTGACTTTTTAAATGCAATATACTTTTTAGAGGTGTAAGATGTATTTCTCAATCGAAAATAATTATAGTATAATAATTGTCGGATTTGTCTATTCGTCGTTCAGTAGGTTGTCTTCGACCATTTGTTTGAACGATTACTTTTTAGCCATTGTCGAGAAGCTGAAGTTCAGTTTTGATAGTAAATAATATAATTTGTTTTATTTTCCAAATTTGGTATTAATTTTGTAATATTTTTAACTTGTGATTCAGGCGACGGTATCGATTGTGGACAAAAGGGCAGTTCGTTGTGTAAATAATGAAGTTCTTCCGGATACTCTAAATCAACCTTCAAAATGTAACCGGTGTTTGAATTTTTAGCAATATTATTGTCAACTAAATTTTGAATTTCCAAGTCGCATAACCACTTAAAATTACCTGTTGGTGAATATTGAGACATGGCTGCTCCAAATTAGTAGCATCAAAGTACATAATATGAGAGGTTGGTTTAGAAGCATTTTGGTGAGAAATAAGTTTGTTATAAGCGATAGCTTTTCTTACGCAACACTGACTGACACCTCTTTTATACCGTGTTTTAGGAAATAGCATGTTCAGATCAGTCAATAATTTTAACTTAATTTGAGTATATTTCACTTAAAAAGACATGTGAAAAGTGAGCTGCATCTAGTTTATATGTTTCCACACACATTCTCTAAAACTTTTAAATATATCAGCTAAAATTAAGACGTATAATTTAAGATAAATAACTAAATATTGGCCTACAATCTCGCATTCAAATAAATTCCATACTTTCTGCAGAAATACCTTCATTTTTAAGTTTATTGTAAAAATGTTTATGTAATGGTAGCTTTTTTTAATATTAAAAAACAATATATGTAATGACGTTTATGACTTTTTAATGTATGCGTATCATTTTTTAGAAGATCATGTGAGAAAAGACGTAAAATGACGCTTAGTAGAACAACGTCTGGGGAGGAAGATCCACGGAAGTTTGCAGAAGAAAGAAGACTGGTTCTTCTCTTGGGATCAACAAGTATACTTTTTCTAGTGTGTGTTACTCCTATGGTTATTCTCAATGTTACGTTGTCGGATATCAATTTGATGAAATACCCTTACCAGGTGAGAATTCATCATACAGAATAAATTAAAAAAAAAATTAATAAGACCTATATCTTGAAAGCCACTAACAACTTTATATATATTTTTTATAAAGGATTTTTACTGCATTTTTTGTGAGCTTACTGATTGTTAAAAGTATTCATATTTTACCTTTTACACAAAAAAGAGTATTTTGGGAAGCTATAAAAAAAGTTTTTAGTCACGACTTCTCTTTATAAAAAATGTTCCTTGAGTACTTGCTAGAGAAGACCTCTTCGGTTTAAGTTCCTAAAAAAATCCAAAAATAACAAAAAAACTTTAACAATTAAAAAACCTGAACGTTTCAAGTCAGCCACCGTTTTCAAGATAAAAATACTCCAAAAATTATGCCAAAACTAAATTATAAAATGAAAATTAATTATTTTTTTTTATAAAAGTTTAGGCAATTCCGGGAGGTTTTTTTATAATTTATACCAAAATATGTAACAGGTACATTCATTATTTTCAAAAATAAAAATTATGGTTAGGTAATTAATTTTGAGGTATCCTAAAATTGCCTCAACATTAAACAATAATTTAAATTTTAGTTTTCATTTAAGTCTTGGCAAATTTTTTAGATTACTTTTATCCTAAAAACAGTAATCGATTTGTTACAAAAAGCATGAGAGTTTTTTAAAATTTTTAATGGATCTTTTTGGGGTTTTTTAAGTTGTAAAGGGCAATCGAGTCTATGTACGCACAGAATCTATACTCTGGATCCTGGGGCGAACCGGTCTCGTCGGCCACAAGAATATAGAAAATACATATCTACAACTTATCCCAATGTAACCAATTTCGACCGAGATCTTTTCCGATTTTGCTATAGGCCCTTTACAACCTTATTGACAAAAGCCGTAAGCCAAAAGCATTTACGTGCGAGAATCATTGTAAATTAAAAAAACTTTTTTTTATTAATAAAACACATATAGTCCAGGGCATTTAGATCAAAATCGACCGAAATAAAGATTTTTTTAAGGCCAGCAGATATCGAGATGCGGTTTTCTGCATTGTTTTCAGAAAGCTCACAGAAAAAAGTCTATATGGTGTGGTTATGCCATTTTTCCAAAAATGCATTCCGGTGCAATAAATGCATTTTGAAACTGCATAATTACTTGCAATATTATAAGAACAACTGAACAATCGTTACTCGGGGGTTTTCTGGGATGCCGAATTCAATTCTGGCCTTAGAATTACCCGGGTGCGCTCGGCGGTCGCCGCAGAGCGACCCAGCGGGTGCCATCATAAGGTTTAATTTTTAACTTAAAAACTAAACATCTTTTTGAAACTCTTCTTCTTCTTTCCCTTCTTCATCTTTTTTCCTCGTCACCATCCTCGGTCTGGTTGGAAGTGCCTTTTTGGTTTGAGCAATTGTTATTGCAATGCTTGCATGTAAGTGAGCACTCCAACCCACTTCGTCGGCACCCGCAGAATCGGTTTTACAGGAACAAAAGATACTGTTTAAAATTTCCTCGGGACCGGCTTCCTGGGTAATGGAAGATGTTAAGTTAAAAACTGAACTTTATGATGGATAATTTAATATTAATAAAAGTACCATTTATTATTTAAATAAAGTATTATCCTTATAATTTTTGATTTTTCACTTTCGTCATTACCTTTCCACGCAAAGCCACCCCTGAGTAATTCTAATGCCATAATTGAATTCCGAAAACCCCCGAGTAACGATTTTCGGCTGATTTTCATGGACGCTGCAATTTCCTTCCCAATCACCCCCGGGGCACCCCCGCAGAGCGACCCCCGAGCGCCCCCGGGTAATTCTAATGCCAGAATTGAAGTGCGATTTTTCCGAGTTTCCAGACGTTCTTATAATATTGCAAGTAATTATGCGATTGCAAAATGTATTTATTGCACCAGAATGCATTTTTCGAAAAATGGCATAGCATAGCTTTCTAAACTCAATGCAGAAAACCGCATCTCGATATCTGCAGGCTGGCCTTAAAAATTTCCGATTGATTTCCTAACTTCCCTGAACTAATATTTTTCTTATGTTTTAGGTATTTCGAGCAATTGCTAATCTGCTAGAAGTAACCAACTACTCCATTACCTTCTACATCTACTGCCTTTTTTCCGAAGACTTTCGAAACACTCTCTTAAGGACACTCAATCTTGCAGACGCGACTCCAATAAGGGGGATGAATAAGCAACCACTTCCCACTGCAACTACGACAATTACTCACAATACACAAAAAAGTGTTTGATATAAGACCTCCAGATCGGAGGTAACTCCGGTCTAAACCGTTATAAAACAGGCCTAAATTAATTTAGTTTTTATACTTGTCATTAGGCAGGGCAATGAAAGAACTAGCCAAGTGGACATTTAATACTTTTACAAAACAAATTTTTTTTTTAATGAAATATTTACAAAATTTGCATTTTAGTTGTTTATGTGTGTGTGTTTATTTTTTATTTTCAATATCATGCAAGTGTAAAGTGCTACGGATTCGATATTTGAATAAGATAAATGTATTGTTTTTCCTTATTGATTTTTTGGAAAAAACCCGTTGTGAGTTATCGTTGAAGTTTAAAAAAATGTGTTATTCTCGGGCCTTGAAGGCCAGTGGCAAATTACCTTTGACAAACTAAAAAAAAATGCATTAACATACAATTAGATCTTATTTTGGAACACAGAGTGTAAAGAGTATATAATACTTGGTTATAAAGTTGATAATTTTCCTCTTTGAAAAGCGACGTCTCTTTCTTATAAAATATCAGTAATAAAGACCATCAAGTGCATCCGTTCCTGTCTTAACACTAAAAATCTTCTGGGCTGGATACCATACCAGCAATCGTATTAAAAAATATGTTTCTGAACTTGCACCTACGCTAACTCGCCTCTTTTGGAATACTTGCGAGAAGGGCATGCAGCCTACCCTCAAGAAAGGATCTAACTTTCCTTTCTTTTTATAGACCAGTCTCTCTTCTTTCAGTTCTTTGTAAAGTAATTCAGGACCCACACCAAATATACCGGATGCTTTTGGCCTCGAAGGGAACACTTTGGTAAAGAAAATTCCCTTTTTGAAATTTTATCGTAAAATTCCTTATTTTGCAAAAATATATTTTCTTGAATTTAGAGACATTTGAAATATTTGTATAAAAAATTGTTGAGTAAAAAAATTTCAACGGGCTATAGTTTTTAGAAAAACACAAAGTCCAATCAAGATGTGTGTTTCCTGCGAAAAATGGTTAGAAAGCTTCGACAAATAGGAGCGATAGCTCAATAGACGCGAAATGCAAATGTAAAAAAGGCGTTTTGAGCATTTTTTCTGCCAATAAAAATTGCAATTGTTATTAACAAAAAACGAAATCAAAAAGCCATTTCGATTTTTGATGATAAGTCAGAAACCATAAAAGATACCGGAAATTACCAAAAAAAAACTTGAAGAGGAGGAAATTTCCGATACTAAAGTCCTTACTCCCAGAGTTCTATCTCCATTATTTATAATTTTAATTTAACGCTGAAAATGGACCTCCACGCGACATTTTTGGTTGCGCGCTCGGCGTCAAAACGGAGTACGTCACACTAAATAATTTTTTAAGGGTATTAAATATTAATTAAAAAACGTTAAAAAAAGTATGGCGCATTCAGAACACTTTAGAGAAATTATTCCCGTTGAAAATTTAACTTAAAGTAAACTTTTCATTAAGTTAGAAAATTGTCAAATAACAACATTGTTTCGAACTTTCGTCCTCATTGTACATTAAAAAAAAATGCTTAAATAATTAGCCTATAAATTTTTTGCTTCGTAGAGCTCTTTTATACAAAATTAAAAAAAATAAAATAACAAAATAAAAAAAAAAAAAAAAAAAAAATAAAACAAGAAAACGCTATAAAAGTTTTAAAAATTTTAACCCTTTGTTTATAATAATTTCATAACTTTGACCAAAAATAAAAAATCATAGTAATATTGTCAAAGTTATAAAGTTATTGTTATTATAAACAAAGCAGGGTTGTAAAAAATCATGATTTTTTTCAAAATAAACAAAAATCGCGATTTTAAAAAAAAACTTAATTTTTTTGATTTTTTTTTTGTAAATAGCACAATCGAAGTTTGTAACGTGTCCTTATTCTTAAACATTCTCCTATCTCCTAATATTTTTCGTTTTTATAAACTCTTATATTAAATATTTACCGCGAGAAAGCATTGCACTTTCTTGAAAATTCCTGTCAGAACACGCAGATTTACCGGTCTACATAAAGGGGAGGAACGCGGACGGGCGTCATTTTTGTTAAAATCTGTGCGCGCGAGCATTGTTTTTACGGCTAACTGAAAATTTTGATATTTTGTAATATAAAATATAGTTTTTTGAATATGTCGTTTCGAAGAAGTGGTAAAAGAAAGACCTTATCTGGCAGTTTTCAAAAAAAATCGGGGAAGCGGAGGGAAAACCGGGAAAGTCGCGCTACAAAAAATGTAATTTGGAAATGCAAGGATTGGTGGAGAGGATAAAAAGCCCTGGGAAAAATGTAAAAATGTAAATAATGAAGACATCGATACTATCGATAATTATAGTGACTCGTCATTCTCGTCAACGTTATCACAATCACAATCAGTTTTAACCCCTAAGTACCTTTTTATTATTTGTTAATTTTTAAAAATGGTTTTTTTTTGGGGAAATAAATTTTTTCCATTTTTTTTCCATTGTTTGGAAAATTTTTAAAAAACTTTTTTTACAAAACCAATGTTTTTTATAATTTTGGGTGGTTGGTTTCGGGTGCCTTTAAATGGGTGTCAAAAACGGGAATTTCAAACCAAAATTTTGGGGAAAATCTTTGGAAAATTGATACCGTTTTTTTTAAAAAACTAAAACCCCTTTTTGTTGCAAAAAAAAAAAATTTTCCTTGGATGAACAATATTTTCAGAAAAAAAAACATTTTTTATTTTTATCAAGTAACTATTAAGGTATGTAACTATGAAACACAACACCTTTTATTTCTCAAAAAAGTGGCTCATTCAACGATTTTTATTTTTTGCTTTAAATTAAATCGATTCTATTTGACGGGCTCTATCAAACCAAACTAGAAAAATTATAAAATTCCGTGACACATAAAAAACGCACCAGACCCAATGTGTTTTTTTAGATACTTTACAAACATCTATCATCTATGGCAATTGAAGCCTCATATTTTTTTAATTGCAGGTACAACGTACTTCAAGCATAAATACGTCACAAATTAAACTGAACAAAACTTTCAGCAAGCAAGTACGTCGCACTCAGTTTCCCCTTCAATCCCAGTAAACAAAAAAAAAAAAAGAATGAAATACTGACATTACTGACACAACTTCTTCTGGATCTCTGATGTCGTTGTACGTACTAGTAAGCCTGCCAAAAATGAAATTGATAAGCAGATTGCCAGAGCCCTCTATGCAACTAATAGCAGTTTCATCTGCCTGGAGCAATCCGAAGTTAAGAAAGCTATAGCACTACTAGACCTGGATATGTACCGCCCAGTCGAAACGATGTTCAGGCAGACTGCTTGATCAAATATATACCGAAGAAAGAAGCAAATGCTTTAAGGGGTTGTCTAGAAGTAACGTTTGTCTTTCACTCGATGGATGGTCTAATGTGCATAATAAACCCATAGTATGTGCAACAGTTACTGCAGAAAATGGCTCCTCCTTTCTATTCGACACTGTAGATACAACTGGGCATCCATATACATCCGACTACCTAACAGAAATTGCAGCAACCCTTATAAACAAACTAAAAACCGAGTATGATTGTACAGTGAGTAGTTTCGTGACAGATAATGCAGCTAACATGTCTGCAATGCGAAATGAAATAAAGCCATCTGATAAATTCAATGTAATAGCATCTGGCTGTGCTACACATATACTAAATTTATTATGTAAAGATTTGGAAATGGTTGATATAAAAGAGCATGTAGTCCAAATCGTAAAGTACCTTAGGAACAATCATTTTGCATCTGCAACATATGCCAAAGAAGGAGGCAAAAAACTAGTCATACCTAGTGATGTTCGATGAAACTCGCTTGCAGACTGCTTGCAAGTTATTTACCGAAATCATGGCCCATACTTTTTAGAATCAGTGAAGAACACAAAGAAAAAGATTGACAGTGTTATCAGGAAAAAATTTCAAACATTCATTTAAAGAGAAGTGCTGAAGATTACCTCAAAATTCTTAAGCCAATTTCCATTGCCATAGATAGGTTGCAAAAGACCGACGCCACTATTTCAGATGTTGTAGAGCAATTTAAAATATTAGAAGATTACTTTGAAGAAACTAATCTGACATTACATCAACTGCAAAAATTTAAAAATCGATATAATATGTGTATAACTCCGTATCATTTGCTGGCATTTCTTATCGACCCAACGAAAACACAAAGTTTGACATATACTGAAAAAAATATTGCTTACAAACTGCAAAAGAACTGTATCCAGATAGTGGTTTATTACCACTAATCATCAAGTTTCTTTTAAAACAGAGCCTTTTAACGAATTTTTAAAAGATATCCCCCAAAAGCGTAAAACCATTGACTGGTGGAAATCACAACGAAACGCAGATATTATTGAAAAAGAACTTCCCATAATTACACAACTGCTCGTGCAGCTGCTTCCTTGCATCAGTAGAAGGATTTTCTCAACATTTGGTTTAGTGCACTCTAAACTACGCCCATCGATTAGGTATTGAAAAAAACTGCCAAACTAGTGTTTCTTTAAAAATATTACAAATAAATTTGTTTTTTGTTTTGAATATTTTCTCCGATAATACTTCTATCTATGTGTTCTTATGTTCTTGTAATAAATTAATTTACTATACTAACGTAATTTATTTTTGTTTCGATTTTTCTTCATAACCCAAATTATTTTTTTATAATTTTTATTTTTGATTTTAATCATGATTTAAATTTAAAAAAATCAAGTGATTTAAATCGTGATTAAAATCAACTGATTTAAATCCTTGCAACCCTGAAACAAAGCATTTACATTTTTTAAAGTTTTATGGCGTTATCTTGTTAAGTATGTATATAAAAAGGGCTCCACAAAGCGAAAAATTTAAACGAAAATTATTTAAACTTTTTTTAATGTACAATGAAGACGAAAGTTCAAAACAATTTTGTTAATTAACAATTTTCAAACTTGTTGAAAAATTAACTTTAAGTTAAATTTTTAACGGAAATAAATTCTTTAAAGTGTTCCGAATACACCATGTTTTTTAAAATTTTTTATTCATATTTTATACTTCTAAAAAAATTGTTTAGTGTAAAGATAGAACTCCGGGAGTTGGGACTTTATTATCGGAAATTTCCTTCTCTTCAAGGATCTTTTTTGCAATTTCTACTATCTCTTATGGTTTTTAATATCATGGTATCATCAAAAATCGGAATGACTTGCCTAAAAATATTAAATATTACAACGTGTCAACAACGCGTGACGACACGTGACTCAAATTCTCTCAACACTATTATTGGTTGTTAGCAAACGAAAAACGTCAAAAGATAAAACTAGCCCCGGTCAGACACTGACGGAGTTGTTTTTTTTAAAAATAAAATTGGGAACCCTTTTTTAATTAAAAAAAAAATCATAAATTCCCAAATTTTGAAATACTTGGAAATATACAACTTAGTTCATGACGAATTCTTCACAAAGATACACAGCTTTTTTTTTATTTTAGATAACTGGAACAAATCTCTTTAGTTCTTTGGCAAATCTCAGATCATTGCCGATGCCATATCTAACCTTTCCCAAAGTCGGGCATGCTCAATATTTGAAAGGGATAAGAAAATGTATTTCCTATTTTTTTAAGGAAACCCTTTGGTTATCTATCTGGCACGGCAGTGCGCCGGTTCATGTTCCAGCCTGACGTATGTAGTGTGTATTTACACGAAATATTTCAGCATGCTTTTTTTCCTACCATAACTACGTTATCGTTCTACATAACGGTAGGGAATTTGGTATGTATATTCACATATGTATTCCTATTACCTGTGAAAAAATTAAGACTTATGTCAAGTGATTTCTGAGATATTCGATTTTGAAAATCAAAATGCACCGGAAAAAACCGGGAAATTATTCTGTATAATTTTAAAGGGGGTATTTTAAAAGCTTGTAATCAGATGGAACCTGAGTCTGGGCCTGAGTTTTAAGGGTATAATTGTCTTATAATTTAAAATGCAGGCGTTTACTAAACAAATAAAATTGCTACATTTTACCTATCAGACCCCGAATCCCATTCCGTACAGGAAAAATAGCTTTTAATCCAGGATTACATAACTTGTTTGTCTATATCCTTATAAATAAAACTAAGAAAAATGAAAAGAGATTTCACCAAAAATACTTTTTGTAAAATAAGGGCCAAGTTCCTATCCACAAACCTCGCCGCTTAAAGTACTGAGATCTAAAATTAGTTCTGTTCACAATTTGCTGTTCTACTTTTTTTTGACTTGCCAAGTTTTTTACTAATCTGTCAGTATTAATGAAAAAACCTGTCTGTATTAATAAAAAAGAAGACTTATTATTGCACACAGATCAGTAAAAAACGTACCAAGTCAAAAAAACAGCAAATTGTGAACAAAACTTGGTCTAATTAAGATCTTATAGTACTTAAAGCGGCCAAGATTTTTGAATAGGAACTTGGTTCTTATTTTACAAAAGTGTTTTTGGTGGGATTACTTTTTTTCGTGGTAGGTAATTTGTTTGTGTTAGCGTTTCTGCACCTCCGTTAATTCGACCCCGTGATCACATGGCAAAAAATTACGCCCAAATTCTGGGGACCTGTGACAAATTACTGTTGTAAGTCAAGTTTTACTGGTCAGTGCTTATCAACCTAAAAAATGCACCAACATACCTATAGTTTTTATTCTAAGACACAGAGTAAAAGTGGAGTATCATATTTGCTTGTTAAGTAGCAGAAAGCAGGCTCCCAACAATTTTTATTGTTGTAAAAGTAGAAATATAAAATTTATATACCAAAAAATTTAATCAGGCTAGTTGTTTCATTGTAAACTGTCAGTTACTTATTGTATACTATAGGTATAAGCATATATTTTCATCACATATAATTGTTCGGGTACCAGATTTTTACCCTTGTAGAAACATTTTGTACTATTGTAATTTATAAACATTCCATATATTCCGTGGATAAATGCAAATTTTCAGGTAAATTTAACAGGAAACCACAGATGGAGAGAATTTTTAAGCGATTACTTAAAAACTAGTACTCGTAATATAAACAGGCTGCAACGAGTTTGACTACAAATATTTTACCACGTGACCATTTGTAACCAAAAATACTCATAAACTAACAAACAATTTTAAATTGTTTTTGAGATGTTTTTATTAGATCTTATTCCCTAGTTTTAAAATATATAATATCATTTTTTAATTATTAAAAACTGGTTAAAAACGAAGACATCAAAATACAGACTATTAATAGGTCAATCTATCGGCCAACAACACTACAGTTCGGCTATTTCCATATAAAAGCAAAAGAGGTAGATATAGAAGTGGACTTAACTACAGGTGTCAAATTTATCTCCACGATTCTTTGTCAAGTAAAATTGATTTAATAATATTGAAAAAATAAAATTTGTCTTTAAAAGGGACAGCTAATAAATATTTAATATTTAACAAAGGTTTTTAAAAATACGGACATGCAAATGTACGTTTTTTTTTCAATATAGTTTCAACAGCAATTTTAGAGAACCAAAGAGCTAATAGAACTTTGGAGCTCATTAGAATGTGAAAAAGTTTTGGAACCATACCGCATTAAAAAAGGATGTGAAAAGTTTTGGAACCATACGATCTTTAAATTACACAGCCACACAAAAAAATTGGATATACTTATTACGAGATATATGTTTTTTTGTACTAATTTTGCTTCCTGATAACGAATCCGGGAACAAAATTCCAAATCACCTCACTATTTTTTTTTAGCTTTAAAAACACTGGTACAAATAAGTAAACGATCGACCAGTGAAGTCACGCGATAAAGAGCTACATAGCTTTTTTGGGAAGGGCGGTTAGCACCGCCGTATCAACTGAATTCTCAACCCTTGGGGATCAAGGAGAGACTCACGACCAATTAATGAGGTCCTTATTCTGGGGCTAAGCGCTGTGAGGCTAAGATTCCTAAAACTGATGTTTTTTTTTTCCGTTTTCGTTTTTTGCACAAGGTGTGTTCCAAATGGCGGAAGACGGATGCGAGTGAAGCGGGAAGCATCAGTATTGACAGAAAGCGGTTATGCGCAATACCAGTAGCAGTCTTTGGTTGGATTACTGTTAATTGTGCCTTGCATCGATAAGAAAACATTTAAAAAGTTTAACTTTGTGACACGTTTGGAATTTCTGGGGGCTACAGAGCCGACTATCCAGAAGTTCTTCCGACGAAGCCCGAGAAAGCTTACGTTGCTCGCAACGTGTGTCTGGAAAGGGGAGAGCTGACTTATGAACGAGTTTTTCGAGGCAACGGGGGTTGTTTAACCCCTAACCAAGCAATCATTTAAACTTGTGAAACTAACTAGGAAAAACGGAAATGTTTTTTTTGCAGCCAACTTTACATCTTAATGGAAAATGATCTGATAAATCCAAATCCATGACCAAAATTAAGATAGCACGTATAGTTTTTTTTCTAACATCAAAAAACCGACTAGAAATCATATTTTAAAAATCTTCGCGGATCTTGCCGAAATTTCGTACGGGTTTTTTTGGGTCGCTGATTACGAATTTAAAGTCAGATTCTGAAAATTTAAGATGGCGGATTCAAAATGGCGAATGTTTTATAAGACGACGAATAATTTTTTCGAAAATCAAGTGATTTAAGTCTTATTTCATATACATGTATTTCATATTTTGAGGTTGCTGATTCCGAATCTAAAGTCAAATTTGAAATATTCATGACGGATCCAAAATGGTGGATAAAATAGGCAAAAAAAAAGATTAAAGACAAATTTGATAATTGATAAATGATTAATATGGTTATTTTTTAAAAGTGTTATCGGCGAATTGAACCTTTGTTTATCAATACTAACTTTAAATTTATATTTACCTAAACTTGCATATATCAAATTTGTCTTCAGTCTGTTTTTGCTTATTTTAAATCCGTAGGTTTTTAAAAAATGTATTCGCCATCTTGAAAAACACATTCCCCATTTTGGGTTCGACATTTTAAATTTTCAAAATCTCACTTCAGATTCGTAATCAGCGACCCAATTGGAAGTCTGGGCAAGATCCGCGAAGATTTTGAAAATATGAATTCTAGTTTGTTTTCTAAGGTTATAAAAAAAACTAAACGTGCTACCCTAATTCTGGTCATGGATTTGGATTCAGCAGATCCTTTTACATAGAAATGTAAAGTTGGGTGTAAAAAAAACAATTTTCCTAGGTAATTTTTATAAATTTTCACTATTTTATCCAGTTTTTTGAGGTTAGAAAAAAATGGTGACGTGATGGCCGAATTTCGTCCCCAGATTCGTGATCAAGAGGTAAAATTACTACGGAAAATATATGTGTCATGAAAAGTATACCCAACTTTTTTTGTGTGTGGCTGTGGTATTTATTTAAAATAATTATTTACTTTTCTGTTTTTTGTGAAAAGCTCTTGTTAAATTGCTAAAAAGTAGATAATTATATCCCAGAAAAAGATATGCCCTTGACCATAGGTTAAACTTTCAGTTTAAAGTAAACAAATTGCATTTTATTTTTTATCTACATATAAAAACACATTTCTTAAATTCTGGGATTTTTCCTATTGTTTATGTAAATAAGTGAATGAATCTTATTTAAAAATGCCTTGATAATTTAAATTTCGTATTGTTAAAGCGACCATGATTTAATAAGCTGGCGAACTTAGTTTACCACCATTATCCTCCTTTGAAAAGACTACATTTGGCAACATTGCGCATCCGGGTCTTAACCTACTAACCACAACTAACGACACTTCGAATCGGTCTGCCCCAAAATATTTTGGTCAGTGCACTATTGCCAGTATCAATCCAATGTAATCCAATACACATAACGAAAAAAACAACTGTAGATACTGACTGGTTTATATTGTTTCCAGAGCTGTCGGTAATTGAATTAAAATAATTTAAAAATCGTATTCAATTACTTCTCAGTAATTGGATTACTTTAATTCAATTACTTCCCGGAAAAGAAATTTTATTTGGATTATTAATTAATAGGATAATGTAATCGTAATTGGTAATTGATTTTCACGAATCTCAAGTAATTCAATTATTTAGAAAACAATTCGATTACTTATAAAGTAATTGAAATACTTAGAAATTAATTCAATTACCTAATAAATAATGGAATTGCTACGAAAAATTCAATTACCTTGCTTTATGGAAAAACTGCCGGAATTTCGGCCAGCCAGAAAGAGCACCTTACAAGACCGCGGGCCGCTTTGAATCCGGCGAACGCCGCCTTCGCGCCGATTTCGTATTTTCGATTGATGCTTACCGTTTTTATACTTTTTTTGTGAAAAAATCTGTTGATGTTTGGGGTAGGATAAAAAAAGTTTTTATTTTAGAGTCATTAATATTAAACTTGGCGAGAAAACAGTTTGAATAGTGTGACTTGCGCGTATAATGCATATTAGTATAAATATTTTGTTTGTTTAGTATATCGTGTTTAATATATGTGGTAATTTAAATAGAGTAATTGCTAAAATATTCAATTACTTTTAGTTTTAATTGATAATTAAATTACTTTTCACAAACATGCTATTATTTGATAACCGTAAATTATTACTATTTAGAAGAGCAATTGGTAATTGTAATTAAATTACTTTTCAAAAGTAATTGCGACAGCTCTGATTGTTGCCAAACTGTTTTAATGTAAATAAAAGAGTCTGTGTTCTTATACAACTTTGTTAAGGACTTTCTTTAAACATAACAATAATAATTAAATTTTGGTTAAAAATGGTCCATACAATTACATAATAATATTTAGTTAATCTAGTTAGTTCTCCCTGTCTGATAGCTAACAAGTTGCCACTGGATAAAATATTTTTGTAACTGATACCTTTAGCAACAATTTTACCTACATAATATACATCAAAGTTCAATTCAATAAAATATAGTATTTGTAATAAGAAGGATTACGTTTACACTGCCTTAAAACAAAACAGTCTTATTTTATGTGATACCAAAGATTCTAAACATAGGCGCTTATATAAGCTTTACAACAATTTTTGTACATAAAAAGGATAATAAAGGTTTGTTTAACCATAAACATTTTGTATTGTAAAATCCTAATTAATAAATACTGTAAAATAAATTGTTTAACGTGCACATTTTGGACTTTAATTGTTTTTATTTTTTTAGTAGATTGGAAGTATATAGGGAAGAGGGTAGTTTTTTAAACCAAAAATCCAATTACAGTACAACCTCTTTAAGCCGGACACATGATAATCCGGACATCGACTGATCCGAACGCACCATTGCCCCAATAATTTATTGAAGAACGGACTTAAATAATCCGGACGCACTTGGGATGTAGTAATCGCGTAATATTTAGAGAGTACCAAACGGCGCGTGCTGGCCCACCGGGATACCGGAAGTTTCCCGGTGGGCCCTCGTACAGTTGCTTCGAAGGGCCCTCTTAAGCCTTAATGCCTACTTCACGGCTGAATACAAAAAAAAACACTAAATTAGAAGTAACAATCTGCCCCGTCACTGTTTAACTGGCCCGTACCTTCACAACAATTTCTTCTGATAATACTCCAGTTAAATTGTGTTTTTACTATGCAAATTTTGGGGTAGTTTAGATTTTTTTGTTTTATATGTTTTTTGGGGTGCTGAATCCGAATATGAGGTTTGCTAACAAAATTTCGTGACGGAATATTGAAAAAAAAAGCAAAAAACTTAGAAAAATTATGTAGTTTTACCGTTTTCAGCTTATAACTTAGAAACTATTGGTTTTTCTTGAATAACTTTTCTATACAAAATTAAGTTTATAAAATTTTCTACAAATTCATTATTTTAAGTTTTGTTCTCCGACGAACCGTTTGGGCTCAAAACATGGAAAAACCAAAAAATTTGAAAATTGTATGTATTTTTACGGTTTTTAGCTTATTACTCAGAAACTATTGTTTTTTTGAGAAAAACCTTTATATACAAAATAAAGGTACATATATATTTTCCTACAAATTTCATTTCACGGTTTTGTTCTCTGATAAACCATTTGGATTCGAGTGCTACTTAAATATTGACATATTCTGGTTATCTCGCAAAAGCTCACTTTTTCACCATGCAACTCCAGTTTGCTGCGCATATCTTATTTAGATTGTGTAGGTGAAGGTAAAACTGGTATTTTTTTATTTAAAAATCGCATAATACTAAGTGAAAATTAAATTCTAAAGTATTGTATAGTAATTATTATATTCCAAATATTTATAAAAACTTAAATGAGCCGTTTACGTTTAGACGGTCCAGCCTGAGGCTCTTCGAAGGTGGAGGGACCTGGCTGAGGTTCCTCAAATGCGGAAGAAATCTACAATCCTCACCTTGCCGCTGCCAATACCCTATTAGATCATATATTATTCCTCCACGCGATGAGTGGCTGCGACACAACTTCTGCTTTGTTTAATCAGGGAAAACTAAAATTTCTAAAGGTTTTGCAGAAAAACAGTACCTTGCAGCAAGTCATTCAAATATTCAAAGATCCTCATGCACACCAGGATAAGATTGCGGACGCAGGAAAGTTGTTTCTTATGGCTCTATATGGGAAAGGACATGAGACTAGCCTGAACAGTTTGAGGTAAAGGCAATACGTGTCTTCATAGTACAAAACTGGAGCTAACTTCGCCTCACTACCGCCCACAGAAGCTGCTGCTCGACAGCATTCACTAAGATTTACCTTCAAGTGCAGCAGTGGTTGTCCAGTGAAACCGTACTCGATGAGCAGCAAAGAGATCCGACCGAGTGGGGGTGGAAAAAAACAAGAAACGGACTCCTGCCAGTGCCAATCACATTAAACTCTGCACCAGACTCGATACTCCGACAGATTTCTTGCAAGTGCAAAAAAGGTTGTCAACGCAATTGCGGTTGCAGAAAAGCGGGCCTCCACTGCTCCACAATCTGCACATAGTGCGAAGGGCTGTGTGAAAATGTCGAGCCACCGGAAGACAGCATTGACATAGGCGATGAACAGATCGAAGAAAGAGATGAAAAACAAACTGAAGAAGCAGTGCCACACAATGCGGAAGGTATGTAATCCCACAGTTTATTTACCAAGGAATCACTGGGAGGAAAATTTGGTTCTTTATTTTTAAAGCCTTATTTGCGTGGTTCTTTTTCATAATAAACAAACTTTTTTTATTAATAAATTAAATTGACTAGTTATATATTTTGATTTTTTTATTGAAAACTAATTATTTTTACATGAATAAATATTTATTTCGCCATATTCAAATAAATCCTTTATTTAAAAATAATAAACTGCCATTAACTGATTTTTCAGTGCAATATTATAACAAGTTGTTGTTTTTTGAGCACCTATTTCATTTTCCAGATGAACCTATGCCCGGGCCCGCCGCCTTCGAGGACCCTCAACCATGTTGTTCCGCATTTGAGGAACCTCAGCCAGGTCCCTCCACCTTCGAAGAGCATCAGGCTGGACCGTCTAAACGTAAACGGCTCATTTAAGTTTTTATAAATATTTGGAATATAATAATTACTATACAATACCTTAGAATTTATTTTTCACTTAGTATTATGCGATTTTTAAATAAAAAAATATCAGTTTTACCTTCACCTACACAATCTAAATAAGATATGCGCAGCAAACTGAGCTTTTGCGAGATAGCCAGAATATGTCAATATTTAAGTAGCACTTGAATCCAAATGGTTTATTAGAGAACAAAACCGTAGAAATGAAATTTGTAGGAAAATATATATGTACCTTTATTAATAATAAGCTAAAAACCGTAAAAATACATACAATTTTCAAATTTTTTGTTTTTTTTTCCATGTTTTGAGCCCAAACTGTTCGTCGGAGAACAAAACTTAAAACAATGAATTTGTAGAAAATTTTATGAACTTCAATTTTGTATAGGAAAGTTATTCACGAAAAACCAATTGTTTCTAAGTTATAAGCTGAAAAAGGTAAAACTACATATTTTTTCTAAGTTTTTTGCTTTTTTTCAATATTCCGTCACGAAATTTTGTTAGCAAACCTCATATTCGGATTCAGCACCCCAAAAAACATATAAAACAAAAAAAATCAAAACTACCCCAAAACTTGCACTCGAAGGGCCCGTTTAGGCACATAACTGTATTATAATGCCGCTTACGTGAAAGGTCGCTCAAAATTACATTTGTTAAAAACCAGGCTACGTAGTTGCATTCAACAGAAGACTTTGAAAGACTTATTTTTGATGACCTGCGAACCTGATATAACAAATATGTCTGCAGATATATTTATTAACATGATATGCCAGAAAAGCAAAACGTTTAAAAGTCACCTACAGTGGTGTTATTATCTATCTTATTGGAAATTATTTTTTAGGTATTTTCTTTTTTTATTGATTTATCACTTTTTTATATTTGTTTAAACTTTGTTGTGTAATGTTGACATGTACGTATTTAATACCAAGTAGGCTTAAATAAATTAAAAAGCTTTCCTGTTCGTCAATATTGTTCGGCTTTATGGGCCCTGCAGGTGATGAATAGTTTTCCAGCCCCTAAAATCGCTTCAGCACGCGCCTGGTAGCAAAGAGCAGAACAATGTCTAAAAGAAAGCAAACGTTTATAGCAAAAGTTCGAAGTAGTAAACCCAGTTGAGGTAGAAAAAAGTGTTAGATATAAGTTATAGTAGATACATACATATATCCCATGTTATGTATATAATACACTAATGCTCTTTTAACACACTCTTCCATAACCCGAACATATCACTAATTCGGACACATCCTTTGCATTTAATTGTCCGGATTAAAGAGGTTGTACTGTATACATATATGCCTAACCAAATATAGCCCCGGCCCTTCACTGTTTTAGTGGATTAACCAAACGCAAAGCTTTGTTTTTAAAATTACGACACACAGGGTGTCCCAACTCTATTTATATATTAAATATATCTGCTTCTGTACGTGATGCAAAAAAAAAACTTAAAATAAAAAATATGTAACAATTTAAAACGATTAAAGAATAAAAACAATGAACATAACACCCTATAGTAAATGTTTAAACTGCTGATTGTTTTTTAATACTATTTTCTGTCAATTATTTTAAAAGAATTTTTTTAGTTTCAAAATGATCAATTTAGTCCCTTTATTAGTTACTTAATTATATCAATAATTGACTTATAGTGTATTTGACATTTTTGATGGAGAATTGAATGTAGAGTCAAAATTTGGCAAAATATACAGGGCCTTCCATTAAAAAAACATACTTATAGAAAATTCTGTTTTGAGGCACCCTGTATACTTGCAAATACTGTTAATAAAATAAGTGTTACCAAACACACATTTTTTTCTCTTAAGCTTTTTTCTATATCATGTACAGGGGCAGGAATATTTAGTGTATGAATAGAGTTGGGACACCCTGTATTGTCACCAGCGACCATCTTAAATAACACTAGCCTGTATTAAAATCCTAACCGCCAAGTGGCCAGTCTAAGTCTAGGAGATTTATTGTTTAATGAAAACAACAACCATCTGTTTTCGTAGGTTATTCTAGAAATATAAAAGAAAGTTCGAGAACATGCATATATTAATTTAAGGCATAAAATACAAAATCCATAAATCGAATACTTATGCCGATCTAAAAGTTGTTTTTATGCCAATGGGACAGCAGATCCAGAAACCAACGGTATTTGGTTAAAGACTGGGGAGTTATGTAAAAACATTGTACCTGGTCTGAAAGACGTCTCTAATGAACCCTTAACAGTGCAGAATAAAATTTAATTACTTCCTCTACACATAAAACTAGGGTCTTTAAAAAATGTGCCTTAAATAAAGGAGAAAATGCTTTTCTTCATTTGGGGCGGAAATTCGCGCATGTAAGTAAGGTTAAGCTTAAACAAGGATTTTTCGTTGGACATCAAAAACGAAAACTTTTTAAAGGCGAAAATTTTGAAACTACACTTTCGGGTAAAGAAAATACTACGTGGGCTTCCTTCAAAAGTGTAAGTAGCAACTTTTTGGGTAATCGAAAATTGCAGAACTTGACCTAGTTGAAGAATTTATCCAATCTTAAAGACGTTAGGTTGTAACGTCACTTAAGCTGCATTCTTCATTCCCATTTGAATTTCTTTCCTGATGATTTAGCTGCAGTTTTAAACGAACGAGGCGAAAGTTTTCACCAACAATATCTAAATGGTGGAGCAGTATAGTAGAAAAAGGACCCCAAACACTTTATTTTCTTTTTATTTTGCTGCATTTAATTTTTTGTATTCAACAGGTCAAAAATATTTAAATCTCGATTTAAGGTAGTTTACTCGCGACAGTCGTAGACAAAAGTATCGCCTTTTAGTAAGTAAAGCCCGGCCCGTCCCGTTCAAATCGATATTGGGATGAACATCTTTTATCTATCTCTTTCATGCCATCCTCGCCGAACTCGCCCATCTCTCTCTAACAAAAATTGATTGTCGAACGAGCTGGGATTCCCTTGACTTGTACCAGTACTGATCATTATATTTTTTCCTATTTTATTTTCATTCGTGATGCAGTATTTCAAATAAACCACAAATTTAGCGCTGTTTCAAATAAGATCGAATATGCTTTACCGAAAGTTAGAGGTTCTTAATGCTTGAAAATATTATTTTTGTAAAAGACTGTACACAACATATATAAACTTTCAAAATATCTTTTTAACAAATCGATCAAAAAATTTAGTTTTTTTTTAATTTTCTAATACTTTGAATTATATTGCAGTAGTAACACAGATGACCAAACATGTATTGCTCTCTGTACTCTTCTGGAGACTTTCGGACTGAGACAAATGATAAAAGTTCCAACTAGGGGAGAGAACTGCCTGGATAACATATTTTTGAATTTTGATTGTATGGAGTGTGGGTCCTCGGTACTGGACACTGGGTTATCGGATCATCTTGCTCAGGTTGTGGAATTCGAGCTCGAAGTACGAAAAACACCGAAAAACGAAAAGGTCAAATGTAGGCCAATTACTCGTGTGGGTAAGTTTAAATTCTACAATTTAATAGAACAAATAAACTGGGATTTCTTAAACGATGGCAATGGAGACATAGAGGATAAATTTCAACAGTTTCTGAATTTGATTTCGGACTGTTATTTTCAGTCTTTCCCAGAGAAAACATATACGAAGCCGAAGGATCGGGGCCGAGTTTCAGGTTGGTTTACACAGGGACTGAGAGATATGAGAGAGCATATAGACTTTCTAAATGATTTGATTAGGCACTTTCCATCGAATGAACTGAAAACCTATAGAAATAAGTTTAAACTAATTTATAGATCTGAAATAAAAAAAGCAAAATGCTCTGCTAATGATTCTTTTATTAAAAACTCTCCAAATCCAACTAAAAGCATGTGGGAAATTATAAACAGTTATTGTGGTATTGCCCAAACCACTGAAAAGGTTTGTAAACTGCATCCTGACTATTTAAATTATTTTTTCGTGAGTATTGCATCACATCTGCAGGGTAAGGTTGGGTTTTCTGGAGTGGATCCTTTAGTGGAAATTGTGCCAGATGTGCCCAATGAAAAGTTTGAATTTATTGATGTTACAATAAATGAGGTTAGAGATGTGATAAGTTCCCTAAAGAACAAATCGACCAAAGATTCGTATGGCTTTAATATACCTCTTATTAAAACTATAAAAAATTTATTGTCAGTCCTTTGACAAAGATCATTAATTTTTACTTTAGGCAGTCCAAATTTCCCTCAGCCCTGAAGCGAGCTACAGTTGTTCCTATTTTTAAAAAGGGAGATAAAGAAGATGCATCAAACTACAGGCCAATCTCTCTGCTGCCCATTTTTTCAAAAATTATAGAGAAATGTATGGCTGTAAGAATTGGTAGCTTCTTTGAGCGTTTTAAATTATTTAACAAAAAACAGTTTGGGTTTAGGAAGGGGTTGAGTACATCACTGGGAATCATGGATCTTGTGTCGTTTATTATGGAAGCTTTCCATGATTCCGCTTATGCTTCGGCCACCTTTTGTGACCTCAGTAAAGCTTTCGACTGCGTCAGTCACGAGCTTCTCTTGGGAAAGTTACAACGCTACAATTTTAGCAACAGTAGCTTATCACTAATTAAAAGTTATTTGACTGGAAGGTCTCAGGTGGTTCGAGTGGGGGATGTGTTCTCCGAGAGCAGGGTTGTTGCCGTGGGAGTACCACAGGGCTCAGTATTGGGTCCTCTTCTATTTATTATTTTTATTAATGATCTACCCAACATTGACACCAACGCTGAGTACACCCTGTTTGCGGATGATACGACCATCATGTGTGCTGACGGAGACCTGAAAGTTGCCCGAGGCCTCTCGAGCCTGGCGCAGGAGAGGGCAGAACGGTGGTTTGTTGCAAACAGATTGTTTTTAAATCGGGAGAAAACTCACAATATGGTATTCTCCACAAGGGATATACCGAAGGCATGCGAGTCTGAGCCTGTGAAATTTTTGGGTGTTTACCTGGACAGTCGGATGCACTGGGATGTTCATACCACGCAACTATGCAAAAAATTAAGCAAAAATATCTTTATGCTTAGAAACTTGGGTGAGTGTGTATCTTCTAGGGTTCTAAGGGATGCATACTTTGCTACTATTCACTCCCACATTTCATATGCTATTGTAGCGTGGGGTCATGGCAGTGGTGCTGCACTGGTCTTTGGCTTGCAAAGAAGAGCTGTAAGGGTGGTTTCTGGTTTGGGGTACAGAGATGATTGTCGACAGGCATTTATAGACAACAAAATTCTGACTTTGCCATCATTATTTATCATAGAAACCTTAATGTATATCAAGACGCACATTGACCAGTATGTAACTCACAGCGCTCACCATGGCCATAATACTCGCCACAGGTCTGACCTTGTGCCAAGGTACTGGAGAGTTAGAAGGTGTCAGGATGGCCCTGGGTACCTTGGTATTCACTTTTTTAATAAGCTCCCGGCCTCTCAGAGGGACTCTCCTTTAGGGGAATTTAAAAAAACACTAAAGGCATTCTTATCAGCAAAGCATTTTTCTCAGTTCAGGAGTTCCTGGACACTTCTATTCTATCTTTTTAGTAAACATGTAGTAGTTAGTTGAGTGTTATATTTATTGACTTGTGTAATTGCTATGTACATGTATGTATGTGTATTTGTATGTAAGTATATGTATGTATATGCATATGTATGTATGTATGTATGTATATGTGTATATATGTAAGTATCGTATAATGAATTCAAATGTTTAACTTATTTCTTTACATTAAATCGTATTAACTTTTACATTGTGTATTTTTATATATAGGTATGTATTGTTTAATTTTAAAACAGTGTACTTTTTCTTTTTGTAAATTTTTAGTTAGTAAAGTTTGTTTTGTCGTTTTTAGTTAATTCTTTTTATGACCTATGTAAATACTATTGTATTTTAACATGAATAAATAAATTGAAATTGAAATTTTTTAAAAATATATGAATGCATGACTTTCATATATGACAGATATCGACAATGTTAATTTTATTATGCAAAATTTGATTGTTAATATATCGTTTCACAGACTATTTTTTTTCAATTAGATAAAAGACACTTTTATTAAACCTATATTTTAATTTTATTTAATTCTTAACAAAAGCCGTTTTACGAGTGAACTTTTTTAAATACAAATAAGCTAAATTTCACTTATGTTGGTAATCCTTATTGCCAAAGCAAATTCCAGCAATACATCTTAAACAGTATTTTTTTAATTGCATGCGAGAAAATTTGCAACAATAGTTTCAGGAAAGAAAAATTTCAAACTGAAAAAAATCTTAATTCAAGCAAATCAAGAGAAGTGGAGATCGACTTCAATCAGCAGATGAACTAACTTTACCGTTCATTATACATTTACTACGTAAAAGTAGACTACAACGCTCATAAACACAGATTACACGTCACTAACAAAAAAATACTCAAATCAAACTGTCCCTCAGTTTATTTAAAAAAAAAATGAAACTTTATATGAGAAATGGTTTATTTTATTTAATATATTTCTTAGATATACATCAGAGTATCCGAGTTAAGTATACTTAAATATTAAATTCACTAGAAATTGAGTTTTTCTTCAAATGTTTGCAGGATTAAAACAGTTTTCACAATGATTGTACTTCTCTTACATCCACAAAGTTATCCTATGATGATTGTTTTAATAAAAATGTTATGAAGGTATTAAAAATAAATAAATACATTAAATTATAAACGTTATTTTTTTCAGAATGGAGCCTGGACTAAATGTAAACACTAAAAATGATATTTTCCAGCGACCAAAATGAAAAATAACATTATTCATAAATATACATTTAGAGTGCAGTTTGATGGGTTATCCTTTTTTTAATTTAGTAATAAGGTTTACCTCCAGCACAATTTTTTGGGGGAAATAATGAAAATATAGGCTATACATTATGTTGCTCCAATTTTCGTCGTTGACGTTCTACAGCCTTTTGAGAGGTAAAACATAAATGATATCCAATATCAATAATTTCGACAACAGTTGAAATTGAGTATGAGATAAAATATATTCAGATCAAAATTCCCACAAAATTCTTGTGCATTTTTTAAAGAAATTTATTTTAAACTTTTTACCCTTCATTCAATTTTTATACAAAAAAAAAACTATTATTCTGAGTATAGAATGTGATATTACAGGTTTCTTCATATTTCTATTACAGTCTGTCTATCTTTTAAAAACTTAATGAGCTGTTGGTTTTTGTAAGTTACAGTTTTATATTGGCAACGGAAACATGACACACCATAGCTATTTTTTTTTTATGGAAAATTAAGTCGAATCACCTAAATGGCCAGAACTGTGTTAAAGTAATTAATATATGAATGTTATTAATAAAAATATAGAAAGTTTATCTTAGCCCTTCCATACATTGATAAATTTTTAGCTGCTGCTAGTTTATCTTTAAATTATTTGATTTCTTTAGAAATCTCACACAATACACAAATCATTGATGGAATCCAACATATAATTGATTTGACTCTGCAGGGAAGCTAAGGTATGTATTATGATTATAAACCTGTCACCTGTACATGTATATTAATTTTAGTAGTGGCTGTGTTGTTGTGGTTAAAAAACATAATTAACAAAAAACAAATGAAGTTTTGACACAAAAAATAAAATTTTGTACTTGTTTGAAAAATCGTCTTTCAAGCAGGATTTAATACTGAACTTTTAGGTAAGCCACCAATATGTGGTCCTTCAAGGTGGATTGGTCCTTTTCGGTTATAAAAGCAAAAATCTCCCAAATACAGTCCATTTAGCTATATAAAGAAGTGAAAGAATTAACCTTAGACAGTACGACGGGGGTAAAAAGATTTAGGTCAATGTCTAACATAATTACAACAAGTTATGACTATATAAAGTTCACGATTTAAAAAAAAATAAAAACACTTTTTAAATGGAAAAAGAGTGTTTTAGAAAGTAATTGTCTGAATCATATTCAGTTTCGGCATCCAGAAACACTCCTTGTCCCAATAGTTATTATTTGCGTAAATTTCGTTTGGGTCAAAAAGAATTAAAAATTAATTTATTTTATGAATAAAAGCATTATAAACTAAAAATTACTATCTCTAAAATAAATTATATTGTTCTACATTAAAATAATATTTTTATTCATTTTTTTCAAGTGACATTTAAATAAATAAATCTATATTTTCAAAATCACTTCCATATTTTATTTTTTTGCTTAAATTTGACAGCTTATATATAAACTTTATTTATAAAAAAAAACTCTTTTTAGATTATTTTGCAACATTTATAATTTAATAATATAATTATGCAGATAACTGAAAACCCTACAGAATTTTATTATTCATTAAATCATTTCCTAAAACCAAAACAATCCTGGTTCCATAACCTGTTATAATCTCATATAAAAAACTTCATTTTAAATATATAAGGACATTATCACAATATTCTATGATAATATACTATTAGTAATATTATTGGTTCTGTCAAGTTCCACTGCCAACATAAAAATCTATCTGATCAATACCTGAATTTCTGGCGTCACTGGTTAAATATCCATAATTCATTGTGAGCAACTGCTTTTAACTTAAATAATCACTTTATTATCTAGTAACTAACATGCCACCACTTCAACTATCACAGCAAATGAATAAAGTTCTTTTAAACCCATGCAATACCGGGATCAACACACACAAGTTAATCATAATCGTGGCTGCTTTCACTTTGTCCGCCAAGAAGGGCATCCTTTTCTTCTTCCGTAACTTCAGTTATTGTTTGATGAATTGGTACTTTTACTAACCGCGAATTCACTTTCTTCAGTCCCTCTGTTGCTCCTGATTCTGTAAGCCTGAAATATTATACAATAACACCATTATCATAAAAAGTTTTACTTGTAGGTCTATGAGATTTTGTTGTTAATAATATAGGAATGTGTTTTTTGCAAACTTGTATGACATCCTGTGCCTTAAACAGGTGTCTCCAACGGTGCCTCTGAGATACAGGGCGACCTCTCAGAGTATCTAGAATATCATTGTCAAACATAATGTCAGTAAATGGTTCTAATCTGGTAAGGTATTTTATGATCAGTGGTAGTAAATCACTATTTGGAATTTTTTTTTAACCGTTCTAAGACAAGAGTTTTTCTTCTTTTATTATAGTTAGTTTTTGTTGCGATTTTGTTACTTGGTTATAAAGAAATGCGTAAATGGTGGATTTTATATATCACTTTTGACATTTTGAATCTTATTTAAGTTATAATTAATTTTGTCAAAATAAGTTACTAATATTTTAAATTGTTCTACAACACCGTAAATACTGACGTTTGTTTGTAATTGCAACAGAGAAGTGTTTAAAAGTTTTAAGGTAATCATCGGCTAATCTTTTCAGAAAAATGTTAGATATGTTCTATGTAAATGTCGCATGTAAGTCTTTTTTTTAGGTAGTCAAGTTGTTTGTCTCTAGCTTAGGCCTACCTTATTATGTTTTTAACAGTCTTGGGTCTATAGATTTACATTAAAAAATAAACCAGCAGTTTTTAACAAACTAAACTACAAGAGCAAACTTCAAGTGAACACCTAGATATTTAATCTATTTAGTTGCTTATTTGGCGGTAAAGGGCTCCGAACTTAACCTCTCTATTTTAACATTGAACCCTGAAATTTTTTTATGTAAATTGAAAAGCAATTGGATATCTTGCTTATCTAAAGCTCGGAGTGACTGTACCGCGAGAGCGATGCACCAGTGGGCTATGTTACGCACTATTATTCGTATGATAAAGGCAGTATTTAACTTGGAATCCTGCTTTCACGTATATTACCAAGACCCAATATTTTATTGAGGCTCTTTCATTGTATTTAGGATTTTGTAGTTTATTAAAAATAAATAAAGTAATAAATATTTAATAAATAAATAATAAAACTTCTGATTCTAGAATTTTTGTTTGGTTGATGATTCTAGGGAAAGCAATGCTTCCCTTGATTCCATGGACGGCACGCTTCTGGCAATTATAATAACAAAATTAACTTACACTTCATTGAAATCATCTTCATCATCACTTAAGGCAAAGTAAGGATTATGTGAAGCGGGCCTGAACTTATAGGCCGTAAGCACAAAGAACACATAGGTGGCCATTTCCCGGAACATTTCGTGTAACCAACCATATTGAAAAGGCACTGTTATCTTGAGCAGGTACACTATAATTCGAGTTGAGTAAATGTAGCATACTACCATAATATAAAAATGTCTAAACAATTTTAGTTTTCGGAGGTTCATTGCTGCTTTTCCGTCTGTGGCTGAGGCTTCCTAAAATAATTTTAAGGTTAAAATATCGATAAATACCTTAGTTTTGCGTCCTAAAGCTGACAAACTACTAATGAGTTTATGTAACATACCATTTTTGCATGAAGAAACCACAATATTAGGGCAACTTAAAAAGATTATTAGCGTTTATTATCCATAAATTAAAAAAATCTGCTTAAAAATATAGATTTAAATACATAAATAAAAATGTCTGTATTATAAAAATAATTATTACAAAAATGTCAAGGTTATACAGGGTGATTCAAAAATCGATCACGAAACTTAAGAGGGTGATTCTACATGACGAAATAATGGTAGAGCCTCATATAATTTTTTTCAAAATGTCATCTGTATAGACAGCGAGATGTAGCTACACTCTACTCATATTTAACTGTCAAAAACGCAATATTAATTTAAATTTATACAGAAAGATTCTTATTTTAACATTATTTTTTTAAAATAATAAATAATAATTGGTTCTTGTCCAAAAGAAAAAAAACAATAATAATAAAAAGAATAATGATTACTATAGGTTTGTTCCAACCAGAAATCCGGTATCGTTTCGAAATCGTTTGGGAACTGTTTTTTGGTGCGCTTAGACGCATGCGCGGCCTTAAAATAGTTTCGTGACGGTACGAAAAGTACAAACGTTGGATCGCTTTGCGGATCGTTTTTGGGACTGTCAAATCAAAAGTTTTTGAATGTTTTGTTTTAAAAATATAACCTCACTTTTCTACTTATTATTTTTGTGATCAAAGTTAGCAAATATCACTCATAATATCGTCACTCATAATGATGATAATTAAATTTAATGATGTGCTTAGGAGGTGTAAAAATTAATGTTTTTGAATAATTAATAGAAAATGCTAAAGCACGTTGCACGCTATTCGCTAAATAAAGTTAGGATTATGCAGAAAAATTAAATTAAGTTAAAGTAAGTTAAAGTCACACAAGAAAAGATAAACATTATGTGATCAAATGGTTTTAATTATACACATAAATTAAAAAGTTAAGTTAAAAAGATAAACAACTTTTAACTTTCTTAACTTATTTTAATTTTTTAACCTTATCATAAAATGAAATAAACTTTTCCTTTTTAAAATAATTAAACTCCCACACAATAACATCATAAAATAGGCTTACAGAAACTCGTTTTTTCCATGCGTTATAAAAAAATGTAACAAAATTATATATTTTTTAGACAAATATTTATTTAAGAAGTTAACAAATTACCGGACAGCTGCCAAAGAGTTCACCAATAAAATAGAAATCACGAAAACCCTATTAACAGTGATTTGCCCTAGGTATGCTAAATTTTATTGTTATTTTTAAACTGATTGGCATGTTTTCACACAAATGTGTTAATTTATAATAACTTAATTTTTGTTAACTTAAATTATCTTAACTTTTCTGCATAATCCTACCTTAACAGTAAACATATGAAGATGAAATATGAAACAATAAACATGAAACAGCTGTTAAAAATCAAAAATCCAGTGCCAAGACGTTCAATGCGCAAGTCAACCCAAACAGTTTTCAATTTAGGCCATGTATCAGAATTACCGTTCTGAAACCGTAACTAAACGATCCCAAGTTTTGTTGGTACACAAACAGGATCGCCCGATAACCGTCACGTCTCTGTTGGAACGCACTTTAATCACTGCGCATGAGCGTGATTGTTCGGTGTCGGTTTTTCGACGTGCTGGAACAAACCTTTTGTATTTCAAGATTTTGGCTCTTAGATGATTTTGTAAGTACTTGGCACACATATTATTATGCAAGTTAAGGACACAAAGTAAAAGTAATTTTATACCAAAGAACAGAATAAAAAGATTTATGGAAACATAAAACTTAACGTAAACTACTTTTCTAGCAAATAATATGTGGCGGCTCACATGATCATTGTCATAAAGGTGCGTATCCATTTAGCGCGACAGCCGCGCGCGTCTTTTTCGTTATCATTGCCGAGGAAACTGGATACCGAAACGGTACGCGCGGCCAGGCAAACACTATACCGTCGTCAAACCAGGTATAAGACCACGCGCGCGGCGTCCCTGCTCATCTTGATATGGTGCTTTTATTATTGTCACTTAGAAGGGCGTAAGAATATAAACATTTTAAAATTTGTTACAAGCCCTAAATATTTTGAAATTTCCCAACCTAACCTTGAAACACAAAATTCTCTTGAATAATATTATTTATGTCATCAACAGAAAAATGTTATGTAACATGGACAAAAAAAAAGTGTCTTCATATTTATATAAAAAAATATTTACCTGTAAATGTCTAATAGACCAAACAACAGGGAATAAAATACATCCACAACACAGTAAATCCACCAGAATAACAACATTTCGCCAGGCCAAGTATTCCCTGTCACCCTCTTCACTTTCCTCTAAAATTATCTCAGCTATATTCGCTAGTACTTGCAATGGAATCACAACCATAAAAAGCTTCTTATCTTTAGGAGTCAAAACGTGTTTTATAAATGTCCATCCAGTCCCTACCAGTACCAGCACAACAAATAAAAGAGCGCCTTTTAATAAATGGGCAACATAAAAAAGTATAGCCCATGTCGTTAAATGAAATCCAAGTCTCTCTATGTAGTGATAGTTAACTCCATGAAAAGCAAGTGATATTGCTTTGAGGAACACTAGGACAGCCATCATATAATGTATCTTAAATACAGGATGTTTGGACTGTTTTAGCAAGAACACCCAAAACATTCCTGATAAGAAAAACAGTATGGACATGGTGCAGTAGAGTGCAGGTAATGGCATTTCGCTAGCTGACAAGTAGTTCCCCATATTAAGCTCAATGATTTCTATTTGAAAATCAACAACTGTTTCTGTGTGTGGATTATAGTTTGGACAACTATGAAAAAATAGGTTGTACAGGCCTTCTTCATGTGGTGTTTCTACTGACATCATAAACTGAAACCAAAAAAAAATATTCTAAATGAGGGATTAAAAATCATTCAAAACTAAATAATAATTTTACAATATTAAAAAACCTGTTAAACAATGTTGTCAGCCATGTGACAATTTAAAATTCCATTTTGAATTAATAATATAATTTATATTTATTTACACTAAGGTCATAAAATAAAGGCCCCAGCTAACATATAAATAGCAAAATGAACATCAACGGCCGAGTGATGATCGCGTTGTTAAATTTAGCAATGGACTTAGCAGTTTAGAATGTTTAGCAAAACGTCATTGTCATTGTTATTCAATGATTTTAGTAGGCAACCTGTTAAAATCTGACATTTTGTTAAACATTCTAAACCGTTGTTAACTTTTAACAATTTGCTAAGTTGGCAACGGTTAAAGTTAAAAATATAAACAGGTTACCTACTACATGAAAACACGAAATGATTGTTAACATTCTAAAGTTAAGTCCATTGCTAAATTTGTCATCAAGCCAAATAAAATGAGCAATTTAATAACAGAACAAATCGGTAAAATTAAAGCCCTTCATAATATAAAAGCAATATAACAAATATCTATTAAAATCAAACGTAAGTTTCTACTCTTCTATCTTACAGTAAGAAAAAGTGCTGTTAATAATAGGTATCTGACCTACATATCATCAGTTTCAAGGTAAAAGTCATTAAGTAACATTTTTTGGTTTAGAAAATAATAATTTTGTACACCAATTGCGACAAGGAAAAAAAGAAGAACCTTTAATATTAGGTTCACCAAACAAATTCTTGGATAGAAATAAAGTAAACAAACCTTCTTTGGCATTAACATATTCAGGGGGGCAAGGAGGGATAGTTCTTGTAAACACACTGCACCGGCAACATTGATTAAAGACACTGAATAAAATAACTCCAGAAATAATAACTTTTTCAATCTTTATGGCATTGCACCATAAATTACATTTTTATAAATGGATGATTCTTTATTGTTAAAAATTATTTTTAAAGCTGGAAAACGATTTTGTTTATTATCTGAAGTGACAGACAGATATGACATTTACTTTAGATGCTCAATTCGGTTGCTGTTGATCAAGTCAGTTTACAAAACATGTTATTGAATAATAAAACCTACTAGAAAGAGATAAAATGACATTGAAGTGCCGTACAACACCTGATTTACTATCATTTTTTATTAAATGAATCAGCGTGTCCAAAAAAAAAAAAAAAAAAAAAAAAAAAAAAAAAAAAAAAAAAAAAAAAAAAAAAAAAAAAAAAAAAAAAAAAAAAAAAAAAAAAAAAAAAAAAAAAAAAAAAAAAAAAAAAAAAAAAAAAAAAAAAAAAAAAAAAAAAAAAAAAAAAAAAAAAAAAAAAAAAAAAAAAAAAAAAAAAAAAAAAAAAAAAAAAAAAAAAAAAAAAAAAAAAAAAAAAAAAAAAAAAAAAAAAAAAAAAAAAAAAAAAAAAAAAAAAAAAAAAAAAAAAAAAAAAAAAAAAAAAAAAAAAAAAAAAAAAAAAAAAAAAAAAAAAAAAAAAAAAAAAAAAAAAAAAAAAAAAAAAAAAAAAAAAAAAAAAAAAAAAAAAAAAAAAAAAAAAAAAAAAAAAAAAAAAAAAAAAAAAAAAAAAAAAAAAAAAAAAAAAAAAAAAAAAAAAAAAAAAAAAAAAAAAAAAAAAAAAAAAAAAAAAAAAAAAAAAAAAAAAAAAAAAAAAAAAAAAAAAAAAAAAAAAAAAAAAAAAAAAAAAAAAAAAAAAAAAAAAAAAAAAAAAAAAAAAAAAAAAAAAAAAAAAAAAAAAAAAAAAAAGAGATAAAATGACATCGAAGTGCCGTACAACACCTGATTTACTATCATTTTTTATTAAATGAATGCAGCAGCTGTCCAAAATAACCTTGTTGCCGGTGCTTGGAACTGTCATATTAATAAATGTTTATATTTAAATCGATGTTGCCTGTATTAACACAAAAACCAATATTTTTGAATAATTTTATTACATTTTTAAGGTAATTTTCTGATTTTGGTTTTTGAGATCTGGCAATTTGTTTACGTTTTTCCAAAACAAAAACAAACAGATCACTATACCAAACACCCTGCCTACAGCCTGGCGTTGCGTTAATTCTAGTCCTTGAGTTCGTTGGGTTCACCAGAGAGGTTTAGTAGTCATAAAGGTAGTTGATCAGTGTTTTTATATGATAAAAAATTTACAGTAAGCTATTAAAATAGTTCCGACTTTTACCTTCAAACCAACAATATGTTTCTTTTTATATTTGCTGCAAAAATTATATTAACTTACAATCAAGAAAAATATATTTAGATTATTCTTTAAGGAGTACTTACAGAGGCATTATAAAATGTCTTGTCCTTGACAGTGAAAGGATTTATATCAAAGTTTAAGTCTTTACATGAGTTGGCTGTTGAAGATGTCTTTTTCTCATCTTTGCTTTTGTATATGTGGATTGATGAGTGGATTCCTGAAGAAAGTTGTTGGTCTGCACATTTTACCTGCAGTCTACATAAAAATAGTAAAATTAACAAATTAACTTCCAATTAAAAATGCTGAATACTAACTTTTGGTTATTAAGATCCAAAAGAAAATAGACAAACTCTTCATTACTATTATTATTTGTGATTGTTTTTTCAAGTATACACATATCTTGATGACTGTCCAAGTATGGATTCATTCCATCATTATTGTACGATCTAGACTAAAGCCAAACTAAAAAAAATAAAATTACAATCTTTATAACAAATCTTCATTCAATTTATTGGAATGCTTTGTCCTGGTAAATAACTAGTAGAAATGAATAGACTTACCAAAGCGCTTTTATTTTCAGGAGTGGCGTGAAAATTAGAAAGTTTCACTTCCAAAGTGCCGCCTTGATAGAACCCAAAAGTACTAAGCCCTATGTATTTTCTTGCATCGTTCTGTAAATTAGAAAATGTTAAGATTATGTATTTTCAAGACAATTTAGTACTCACCGTGATTTTTAATTCATGAATTCTAGCAAAACACGTCAAAAAACAAAGCATAAAAACAGTTTTTGAAAATAATCTTGACATATTTGCTTTATTTGTGTACTGAAGATTTCTTTTCCAAACAATAATACTATTTTACGGAAGAATTATTTAACTTAGAATATGTGTTCTTAATACGCATCTGAAGTTTTTTATGGCATAATATAAAATTTATATAGTTTTTTTTTTAACACAAAAATAGCTTTACTTTTTAATGCACTAGCACTAATGTCGTCACATCCAAACATCAAAACTAACACCCCTCTTGCTTTAGGTGAAAAGGACATATTCGCTGACGTCACGAGGAATACGTCAAATATCAGATGTTATGCAAAGCAGCGATGCCGCACTACAGATTTTTTTCTTAGTTCTTCCGTTTTAAAAAGTACAAGGGTGGTAAACTTAATTTACCACCCTTGGAAAGATTATGGTAAAATTTTACTTTATGGACATGTCCCGATTTTCATGAATTTTTGCATGCAGGGTTTTTTGGTGCGCTGATCACGATTCAGAGGGCAACCTCAGGAGGAGGAGAAGGAAAATTTTGGAAAAATGTCCATTTTGAGGTTAGTCCACTAAAAAGTCTTATAACTCAAAAACCAGAGGTTGGCGGAAAAAAACTGATTTAGATTAATGATCACAGCCTCAAAATATCTTCGTATAATATGCGAAAGTTCATGAAAATCGGCGTTAGGTTCGTAGAGTAAAATTTTACCAAAATTATTAAAGAGATTGGACCTATCCAAAGGCAGCTTTGCTGTTCAGCCGTACCAACACGTGCGTGAAAGAGAAAGAAGCTTAAGCATAAACCTTTCTGTCTCACTCCATATGCTGATTGGTCAGCGGAAGGGCGTATAAACTCCGCTGACTAGTTAGCACGCAGGTTATAGACCCCTTTCCTTTTAATCTGTTCTTTTTCAATTAAGAAAAACACGTAAGTATATTTTATTACCATTGTTACTGACTTTTTAAACCCATGGAATACTTTTTTATTACTGTATCTATGGGGTTTGCTCCAACCCCGCAAAAAAACCGTTTATTCTACGGTTACGGGTATACCCAATCAAATAAACTGTGTTATTGTACTACAAATGATTTTCACCCAAGGCGCAACCTAATTAACTTTTTTACTTAGTGTGGGCAACCGTGCATAAAAATACAGCTTTAAGGCCCTAGAAGGGACTTCCGTTTTAACTTTTATTTCTCTGACAAAGCCATACTATTAAAATTATCCATAGGATATGCTGGTAAAATGAGTACCTGAAGGAAATTGAGCCAATTAAATATGGCAAGTAAGACCTTCGAGCATGTACTTGCTATAGGCAGCCCTGTCGCTCGGCAGGGCGAATGAGCGTTCATTTCATTTTATTTCATTTATAAAAAACAAAACATAATTGAAAAATAAATGCGGCAACAACAAAATTCATGAATTTTACTGTTTACAGTTTTATCAGCTTGACCATAACCAAAAATATTTTGGAACGTAGCTTGTTTAACTCACAGGTTAACCAGGATATATTTTATTCTTTGACTCGGAGTCTATTAATCTAAATAATTTGTTGTTTAATCTTTAGATTAATAAACTCTGCTTTGACTATGTAGAATTCTCAGGTTTTTTTATCAGAAACCCGGCAACGCTTAAGTCAAAGAAGGCAACCTCATAAAAAAAATAGGGGTACTACATTACCCTTGGGGTACTACCAGTACTGTGTCTGGCCCAAAAAGTTAAAAGACAGTCTTTTAGCTTGTTTGTCTGGATACACAGTCGAGCATACTGGCAATTTATGCACAATCGACACATATAAAATAAAGAGCGGAATTAGTCGCAAATGTCTTTTAAGTAAGCTAACTGGGGATGTTTAGAAATACATCATAAAATATGTATAAAATAAGTTAAAAGACAAATATTAAACTAGGTCCCATACTTGCTTGTTTTTAAACTTTTATGACTTTTAATATGTTTGTGTTACAATTAAGAGACTGGGTCACAAAATGCACAATTTCTTTGGTGCTCGAACCGTACTCAAAAATTTCCCAAGTTAAACAATGGGGACAATGAAATCTCAGCCAAAGAAAAAGACATAAGAAAAACTTCATTTAAATCAATTTCCATTTATTAAATTTCAATTATACATTAGGAATAGATTTTTTCTAATTATCAATAAGAACAAAAAACGCAAAATTTACAAAAGATATAATAGTCTTAATAGGTGTTTAGCCCCTTTCACAAATAATATCAACTACACTCGGTTCCATTAAGACAGGTTCCAAACACCTATGCACTGCAGAGCCCAAAATTTCATCCAATAAAAAGTGTACTAAGTTTTCATCTGCAACAAATCTCCATAGATAAAGTTGCAAGTAATGAGTATCTACTTGAATTTGTTGCAGTCCATATTTACTAAATGTCTTGAGTCTCACACATTCCATAAAAGTTTTTAAACTTATTTTTATCACACCTGTTAAAATCGAAACTTTTGAAAATTCTACTGGTGAGAATATTTCAATTCTTTCACTGAATAATTTATGCATATTTGACACCAAAGTCGAGTCCAAGTGACTGGGAGTGTAACTTGACCAGTTAGACCTGTACTGATGTCTTGAAATTGATATGCTGTGTGTTTTTCTGCTGGAATCACTGCTGTTACCTGTTGCAGTACCTTGGTCTTCATAAAGTAAAGCAACTGTAGCATCAATTGCTGAAATATCTTCAACAACTCTTTTCATGACTGCTCTAACAGTTCGAGGCTCAATTGTATGTAACCAGTCTCTAGTTTCAACGCTTTTTCTTAACATTTGAGAACAATTATGACCCTGCAGATGCACATAATAGTTTAGAAGATATTGTGCTGATTCTTGCATATTATTACATATTTCAGTTTCATTAGTCAAAGCATTGTTGTTACGTTTTGTATTTATGTGAAAAACCTCATCTGTTTCAGAAAGTAAGAAGTGCACACTACCACTACGAAAATCTAGACAGAATTTTGATAGTAACAAAATTAAAGTTGGTGGTGCTTTTGAATCTAGGACACCTTCTGAGCATAAACTTCGAACTGATGCAGTTAGATGGTGCAAGAAACAAACAACTAAACCTTCCCTAACATTGTCAATACAAAAACTATCTTTAAACTGAACTTTTTTCGCAAATGATATTTCAGGACTTATAAATGCAACTAAATCTTGTAGCACACCTTTTGTTTTTTCTACAACTGTCATAACCATAGAGCTTAACAGTTCACTTAAATTTTTAGAAGAATCATCTTGACCTATAAGCTTTGGGGTTATTAAAGCTTGTTTTACTTTGGTTAGGGTATCAGAAAAAGCTAATTTTAAAATTTGTAAATGTGCTTTACATTGTTTTCTACCAGCGTTATTTATGATTTCAATAGCCATATCACTAAAATTTATATCTTTAGAGAACTTGTTACCATCAATTCTCATGTAAAAACGATCAAGAGCCTGAACTAATGTATTAGTATCTGCAATATCTTGTTCTGAGTCCACCTTGTTTTGAACCAGGTCAAAATACTTTTGTATATTTTCTTTTACAAAAGATTCTAGTTCTACTGCTGCAAAATTTTCAAATATTTCATTGTTTTCAATATTATCGGTGTTCATTCTGTTAATAAACATATCATGAAATGAAACAACCATTAAACATAGATCGCTTAAAAATCCTGAACATCCAAGATCAACAAATTCAACAATATCTCTTTGTTCACTCTGATCTTTTAACAGTACAAGTTGCTCACCTAGACGTTTTTCAGCACAAGATAAAAAATCTAAACACAATTCTTTTGCGGGCTCTTCTAGCTGAAGCAGTAAATCCACTGATTCAGTTAGTTCCTTTGTAGAAGCATTGGGATTACAAAAATGCTGTCTTAACTCAGCTTTTAACTCTTTTAAAATAGCTGCACAATCACCTTTGATTCCTTGAAATGCTGGCATGTCTCCATATTGCTGCAACACTCTTTGGGCATGCAAATAGTCTTGAGTAGCTTGAAAATAATTTTTTTCTTCCATTCGAGATTTAAGGGTGGCAGGAAGCTTAAACAAAAATTGTAATTTTTGAAGCAGCAAATGAACTCCAGACAAGTGACTGATTTTATCTCGAGTTTCCTGCAAATTAGAATTAATCTTCTCTGAAAAAGAAGTAATAGATTCCATATTTGAAGCCAACAAATCCATTTCATCTTCCATCTTTTTAAAATCATTTTTCATTTTTCGAATAGTATCGGTGGCAGAAATAAATTTGTTGTAATTTTCATATACCAATGTTTGCATGTCTGAATGTAAAGTTTGTGTGTCTTTAACAATTTCATTCTCATGGTCCATTATTTGGCGCAAAGTGGACTCCTTAAATAACTTGTCCAAATATAAATTCGGATTAAAATTTGGTCCGTTTATGTCTAATTGATTTTGAGTTTTATCTGCCATGATTTATTTTATAAATTATTTACTCAAATTCTACAGAGGAAAACATTAATTGGTTTTTATCAAGGTAACTAACTATCTACACCGTAGCCATTCTGTACTTATTTTTGTTAATTTTCTTTGTATAAATATCAACTTTACTGCTGGATTAATTACTCTCGGCAAAAAACAGATACTGTTTTTCAAAACAAACAGCTGATCGGGGGACGTTCCCGACTCTGGGTCAAATCCTGACTATTTTAATGAATCGGGCTTCCATCAGGTGCCTACTGTCAGCATACCGCAGGATGATTCCATTCATTCCATAGTCTGACTAGGTAATCACACATTATTAAGGTTCAGTGTTATAGGCTCTGGGGCCCGATTCTGCAAGCAAATTTTTCGATATTCCTTTTCTCTATCTCTTTCAAAACAGTGACAAACGACTTGAAAACAAGCCTGCAAGAGAAAAAGAAGAATAGAAGTATAGGATTTCTCCCTCGCACGCTTGTTCTTATTGTTCGCGGAGTGGGGTATATACCGCGCTCTGTGTGCTGATTTGTCAGTAGGATGTATATGTCTTCCCGCCAACCAATCGGAACAAGTGTGCGGGAAATAAATCCTATACTTCTATTTCTATTCTTCTTTCTCTCTCTCGCTTGTTCGCACGGTCGAGCGACAAGGCTGTCTTTACCTGTATATAATTCGAGCATAGACCTTTTAGAGCCAGCCTTGTCGCTTGGCAGTGCAAGCAAGCGTGTGAGAGAAAAAATAATAATTCCAGAATCTTTCTCTGGCATGCTTGTTCTGACTAGTAGCGGAAAGAGGTATATACAGCGCTATGCGTGCTGTTACCCCGTATGCTCTAAGGTGTCAAATGTCAAAACCAAAAGTCTTTTAGCAACACTGAACGTAAGTTTTTCTTTTGTAGCATGGCAGCCATGGCAGCATTGCGGTAAAATAACTAACCTTAAAAACATCAACGTTTTATTTGCGATTTAGCACGCGGTGGCACGCGGTATTTTCAAGAATTGTTTTGCTCCTCCGTGAAGCGAACAGATCGCCGAGAGGTTGCATTTTATCATATCATTTGTGTTATAAGATAACATTACCGAGATGGTAAGTATTGTTTTTAATTCAATATTTAGAAAATAATATATAAAACCTATGCAACTTAATTTTTCTCCATTGCAAGATGTACATAGTTTTATATCGTTGACAATTAATGTTTTAGGCAGAAGAAATAAACCCAAAAGCCTACCCGCTGGCCGACCCAACTCTAACAACCAAAATCCTTAATTTGGTTCAGCAAGCATTAAACTACAAACAACTGCGTAAAGGTGCCAATGAGGTTACAAAAACTTTGAATCGAGGTATTGCAGAATTTATTGTTATGGCAGCTGATGCAGAACCAATTGAAATCCTCATGCATTTACCATTATTGTGTGAAGACAAAAATGTTCCATACGTGTTTATTCGCTCCAAACAAGCTTTGGGCAGGGCATGCGGAGTTTCCAGATCTGTGATAGCCTGCAGTGTTACTATTAATGAAGGTTCACAATTAAAACCTCAAATTCAAACCATTCAACAGGAAATTGAACGTTTATTAGTTTAAGTTTCTGTTTGTATTAGTACAAAATATTTTTATTTTTATAGAATAAGAATAAAAAGCATGTAAAAAACTACAAAAATAAATTTAAGTTTTTAAATATTGAAATACAGTATTTATTTTTATGAAAAAATAATAATCATTGACATGTTGACAATATAAATTCTCCAATGTAAACAAGTTTATCTAAAATGACAATATCAGCATGCCAACTCTGTAATTCAATAGAGATAAAAATAGATGAGAAATAAATTAGATTCTTATCAGTAATTGATCTATTATATCATTTTCTCTAAGTAGCTCTTTAAATTTTGCTTACAGAAATCAGAAATATAGTATATTATTCAACATGAAATGGTTAGTGGAAAAATGCACAATCTATGGAAAGATTTAGCGATAGCAAATTTTCTTATTATCAAAACCTTGAAGCCTTGCACTTTTTAAATGTTTTAACTCTGTTCATCTTGATTTCTTTTTTTTAGAAGAGATGCCATTCTTTTTTGAGGCAATGTAGTTATAGGTTATAGGGCTGTCCAAGAGCAAGTGTTTCAAGGGCCGCTTTAAAAAAAAGGGGGTTTGGAGGGCCACAATACAAAATACTTAGTGTGCAACTTTATCGCAGTGTAAGGTCGTTTCATATTATATTCTTTGAGAACCGATAGTACTTGCATACAAACCATGCACTGAATTTTATTATTTTTGTTTTTGATTAAATAGTTTGATTCCCAACATCATTTAATTAAGCCGCAGAAATTAAAGAGGCGGGCCGCATGCGGCCCGCGTGCCATATGTTGGACAGCCCTGGCTCAAATAGTTTTTTGAAATTTTATCAAGAAATGTTAAATTTGGCAGGAAAATATACAGGCAAATTAGTAGTTACTTTTTTAAGGAGAATCCAATAAGGTGTTCAAATTATTTTCTTAAATAGAAACTTGGTTAAGGAAATGTGAGGATATTTTGGAGAAGAATAAAAAACGCAAAAAAATATAAATGCTTTATTTTAAAGTGCAATGTCCTAATATATTTAAAAATATGTACACAGATATTCAGTTAAAATACATTTAAAACACTGATCGATTTAAGACAAGATTTGTTTTGTTTTCCCAAAGTTGTGCTGTTCTACAAAATGAATAAAAATTGGATCCATTTTATAACCTACAAACCACAGAGACGTTGTGTGAATAAACAAAATAAAGATAATGGAAGTTTGAAATCCTTTTAGTGGTACCATTGAATCATATTGTCTATCCCATTCAGAAAGATGTTTAATTTAAATTTTAAAATTATACAGGGTGATTCATGAGGAAATGTCAATACTTCAGGTACGTATTCAAGGTCCAAAAATAAACATAAAAGTCTACAAATATGGGTCTGCAAGGCCTTTGTTTCTGAAATACAGGGTTAGTTGGTTGGTCGTGTCCATATTTACACTGCAGCGTTTTGGCTTATTTGCTATCTTTTTCTTTTTATAGAAGTCGGCTTTATTTTATTAGGTCTAATAAATTTATACCAAGATGTTCATGCAAAAAAGGAATTCCGCTCTGTAGATGCATTGCATTTCAGTTGTATATTATGCGTGAGGCTGTTTTCTCCTTCTCTCCGCAAAGCCTACACGTTGGGGGACCGTTATGTATGCCCATTTTTTTGCAAATTTTCACCTAGATGACAGTGACTTATCAGAAATCCTAGTGAGTCTTAGAAGGAGGACCTCAACAGTTTCTTGGAAGGGGCTCTAGCGTTGAATTCGCAAATCTTTGGCCAGGTGATGCATATGCCAAGAATTCGTGGATGTTTTAGGGTCCATCTGACGATTACTATTATGGTTTTAATTGCCTGTATATATATCGGGGCTTCATACCAAGTAATATGCAATGATGCAGTACATCCAAATTTTAATACTGATAAGTGGTAACCCACGGACAAAATGAAAATTCATGTTTCCACAAATGGTAAAATATCATGTATTAATTTTATTGTTACTGCTAAAACCTCGTAAGCTAAATAAAACTATAAAACCTTTATATTTGCGATATCTAAAGGTATGTACACACCTAAAAACAAACAAGAACAAACATTCGTTCTTGTTCACCTTGTTTGTATGTGTTCTTTGTTTACTGTTCGCGTTATTTTGTCTACATAGCGCAATCAAATATTTGTTCACTCTCGTTTGACCAGTTGGAAAAGTTATGGATGACGACGAACAAAATTTATTTCTCTTTTCGTACAACCGAAAAAACAAACAAAAACAAACATTCGTTCTTGTTCACTTTCTTTGTATGTGTTTTTTGTTTATTGTTCGCTTTTTCTGTCTACATAGCGCAACCAAATGTTTGTTTACTCTTGTTCGACTAGTTGGAATAGTTATGGATGACCATTAAAAAAAAAATCTCTTTGATGTGTGAACAAGAACAAACAAACGTTTGTTCGCCGTTTTAACTATCTACACTGACGAAAAACGTTTGTTCGGTGATGTTTGTTCTTGTTTGTTTTTTCGGTGTGTACATACCTTTTGATGTATCCACGTCTATGAAGCATGTGCGCGTGAAGTCAACAAAGGTGAGAAGTTATAGTTCGTGTGGATTAACAACAAACCTTTTTTTTCGTGTTTTGTGTCAAACGTGTCAAAAACCATTAAATCCTTGTGGTAAAAAAAGCTTTTAAATTGTATTAAATAACTTTGTGCTTAGTTGTAAAATGTGGAAGCAAAAAAATGGCCATTGTTGATTGATTGTTCCGTTTTTGGCTTTGATTTTTGCCAGGAAATCGTTTGCCAGCTCTCCCCTTTCCAGACACGCGTTGCGGGCAACGTGAGCTTTCCCAGGCGTAGTCAGTGGAATTTCTGGATTGTCGGGCTCGAAGCCCCCGGAAATTCCGAATTTATCACAAAACTTAAAATTTTCTAAAAGATTTTATTACCTGTGCAAGGCACAAAAATGGAAGTCCGACCAGGAAACTGCTACTGGTATCACGCATAACCGCTTTCTGTCAGTACTGCTCCTTCTTGCTGAGCGCGCAACCATCTTCCGCCATTAGGAAAATTCCTCGTGCGTGGGGCTCTCAGAAAGAAACAGGTATAGGAATCTTCGTTCACAGCGCTTAGTCCCAGAAGAAGGACTCCATCGTTTGGCTTGAGTTTCTCCTTGATCCCCGATGGTAAAAGCTGTTGATACAGCGCCTTCAGCCGCCTTCCCGGAAAAAACTATGTAGTTTTCTTATCGCGAGCACTTCACTGATCGCAGGTCAAACAGGAACTGATGGTCATTGTTGTTGATCCAGGAACGATGAAATGACATTAAGCTGTCAGAAATGTCACGTGCCGCACATAATCAATTCGAACATGTATGACATGAACAAGAACAAACAAACGTTTGTTCGCGTTTTTACTGTCTACACTAAAGAAAAACGTTTGTTCGCTGATGTTTGTTCTTGTTTGTTTTTTCATACCTTAACAAATCGTAAGCCGCTTACGTGTTTTTAGTCATATAGTTATTTGCGACTTCAGTTAAATTATTATACATGATATATTTTATACAGCTCCTTTCTTGGTTATTGAAGATGATATTAGCATAATAAAAAAAAAAAAAAACATAATTTAGGGTGTAAAATTATAACTATATTTGAATAATTTATTTTTATTATTAATGATTCAAACAGAATAATAAACAAAGTATAATATCAAAATAAAGTAATACTGTAACTTGTTTACACTTAAACAGATATGTCAAGTCAAGTTAAAAACAAACAGAAGCACTTCTCTGTAAAAAAATCAAACCATATAGAGTCATTAGCACTTTGTAGGCCAAAATCGGTGCCTGGGTGAATTTTCTCGGCAATCTTAAAAACTTCTTTGCAAGAAGGCTTTCTTTTTATCATTTGTCAAATTGACTTCAAAAAGTATTTCTGACTGAAGAGATGCGAAATCGTGTATCAAGCGCTCTGTCTGATCACTTAGTGCCTCTACTTTTGGCCAGTTATGCATACAGGCTTGACATTTACAAGAAAAATTATAACGGTGTTGCATGTAAGACTGGCGCTTTTTTTTCGTATCAAGAATGGGGTTAGGCCTAAAAACAAAAAATCATTTAAATAATAATAAATTAATTATTTATTAAAATATTATGGCTACCAAAAAAATACATAATACGTATTTGGCCCTAATACCGATATTTTTTATACGAAGACTCGGTAAGCGGATTTATTGGTAAACTTAACAGCAAAAAACCCCATAAAGTTACGAAATATATGTACTGACGTTAAACCAGTGGCCGAACGTAAATGGGAATAATGCTGAGGTTCCTGTTTTACCGCTCATGGTTTACCCGACCTGGCGTCGCGTAATTTCTGTGAAGTGTTTATTAATTTCAGTTTTAGTAAATTATGTACCGGAGCCGTAATTTATTATTTTCGAGATAACAACTATTCGTTAATGCGTTGGCATTGTGGTAATACGCAGGCATAGTATCAAAATTAATAATCTTATACGGAAATATGTGTCTTTCTCAATACCATTAAAATGTACCGTCTCCGATGTTGGAATCTTGTCTGCCGAGTACGCGTGATTGATGCTGCTCCCAACGACTGGTCAAGTGTTTGTTCGTTGGGTCAACTACCAAAAAAATTAATATATAAATTTTGTAGTTATTTCGTTTTCGTTCGGTTTCCATCTCCGCATTTCATGCAGAGTTGCCAGTTCGTTTCGCGCGTTTTAGAGAATCTAAAACATGAATTTATGTATAAATCGACTCGATCAATGGTATATCTAATATAAAAATGTAAATTTTCTTGAGTGTATCAACGTTGATTATTAACTATAAATTTTTTATGAAATGTTAAAACTTTATGATAACATTATTATAATATCGACATAACATGACGCATGCCTTTTCCAGCTTCTCGAGTTATCTTTCTTTTTTTTTATAAAAGACTGTGGCACATTTAAAAAATAAAACTTAATTTTACAATTTAAAAGTAAATTAAAATTTTCTGTCACACGTTTTTTTACGAAAAAAAGTTAGGATGTAAGTAAGAAATAATTGTTTTGAAAAAGTAAAGTTTGAACATGATGAATTTTTTAAGTTCAATTTTTAATATGATTATTTACTGCAGGTGCGGATCTACGGAGGGAGGGGCGATCGCCCCCCCATCTTTGGCAAATTTTCGACTTTTAATTTTTTGAAAACTGTTTAAGGCGATTGAAGACATGGATTCGAAGTACAACAAGCCAAGATAGACTAACTTCTCTGGCTTTATTACATATCTACAGAGAGATAAATGTAAATCCAGAGTGTGTCATAGACAGATTTGCGAAAACCAAAAATCGATATACGAAATTTATTATACACCACTACAAAAAATTAAAGAAGTAAGAAAAAACTCTGAATTTTTTAGTGATTTTTGGAGGGCTATATTTCTGTGAAAAAGGGTCGTATCGAGATCGTAAAAAAGCAACTTAAAACTTGAAGATTATTAAGAGAGACAGTTATCAAGTATGTCGAAGAAATAAGACGAAAAAAAATGTAAATTTTTTGTGTTTTTTTTTGGGTCCACGGGCTTTGGAATTTTTTTTAACAATAAAATCATGATATAAGATTTGACAGCCAGTTTATTTAGCTTCATTTTCTTTTTTTTTTTAATTTTTTCTTAGATGATTGGTTCCGGAATATCGACTTATAAAAAAGGATCCTGGCTCTAACCATGCATCGATATCTCAGCAACCAATCATCGGACAGAAAATTAAAGGTCAGTTCCAAAATCGGCAATAAATTTTCTACAAAGTTAGCTTGCGGCCGTTGAATTTTTTATTTTTTTATTCTCACTTTTACCCTGAAAAATAGAAAAAAAGACTTCCTCCTTATTCCAAAAAATCCTCCGCGTCTTTGCGAATATTGATGAGGAGTCTAATGTTTGCACGAATTTTTATACCCCAATGCACCCCCAACAACCCTGTTAATAGGCAGATCGAACGATAGGGTGGTTTTTCTAATCGGTTTGATTAAAATTTCAGAAAAAAGGAACAGAATTTACATTTCTGGGTACAATTGGGCATCTTTTATCCATTAAATTTGGAAATTCAAAAAAATAATCTAAGCATGGAAAATGGGTTTCGGTCAATTATTTTCAAACTTTGCACAGTGATAGTTCTCAACACGCTGATTAAAAGTCTCCATAGGCATAAAACCAGAAAACACCCCAACCCCCCCCCCCCAAATACCTTCAAATTTCACTAAGGATTTTTTTTATAAAAAATGGGTTTCGACCAATTGTTTTTAAAATTTTGCATAGTGATGGTTCTCGACACGCTGATTAAAAGTCTTCACAGGCACAAAACCCGATACCACCTAATCCCCCAAAATCACCTTCAAAAGTCACTGGTTATTTTTCTTATGAAAAATGGGTATCAGCCAATTGTTTTTAAACTTTGCATTGCGATGGTTTTCGACACTCTGATTAAAAGTCTTCACGGACACCCCCCGAAATCACTTCCAAGAGTCACTGGGGATTTTTCTTATGGAAAATGGGTTTCGGTCAACTGTTTTCCACCTTTGCACAGTGATAATTCTTAATATGCTGATCAAAAGTCTCCACGGGCACAAAACCCAAACCTCCCCCCCCAAAATTTAAATTACCCTTAATAGTCAGTGGGATGATTTTGACTGATAGTTTGGTCAATCGCTTTGACGAATTTTTTGATAATGTTGTCGACTTGTAGCGACTTGAATTATAGAGCTATAGCCTGACATCCCCTTTGGATTTCTTATGGCGTATGTAACCTCCCCCCCCCAATCCCCCCCCCCGACTACAGATTCCAATCCAAACCAGGGGAAGTCAGGCTATAGCCTGAACATTCAAGTGGCCACAATTCGGCAAACTATCCAAAATTCCCAAGCAATTGACCAAACATCAGTCAAAATCCCCAGTGATCTTTGAGGGAGGTTATTCTTCTTGTTTGCGTAAAAAATAGTCCCTTTGGTAGGTAATAAAAACTATTACCGATTAAGACCAATTTTTAAATTTATATTTCTAAGAAATTTCCCTTTTTTGCAATAAAAAAGATAAAACATTTCCATTGTTTTTTTTGGTCAGGGTTGTTCTGGTGAAAAATCATTTTGCCCCAAATTTAAAAATCAATTTTAATATAGGTATTATAATGTCTTACCAGCCCACCTAGAAAGTACCCGTGCGGAGATTCGTATACGATTTAATGGTTTTATTTTTAAATGTACTAAATTTCAGATTTGTGCGGGGCTTATGCCGCCCGTTAAAAAGCACGAAACGGGAAAATACCCCCCAGATAACTTTATCGGGGTACCGATTTTTTTCATCTAAGGTGTACCCCCCGGGGGGAAACCCCCCAAACGCCGCCGAAACAGGAACTTCGAAGGATTTAAAATTTATTACCAAGGTACCTGGCTATTTTATTATGCATCCGGGGTTGTCGCCCATGGATGTTAAATTCCAAAAATTTTTTTGTTTCCTACAAATTGTAGGTAGGGGTTTAATAGATTGCGCACTTTACCATTAATTGTTGAGTTTTAAAAACAAAGTTTGTTATTTAATTAAATAAATAAGAGAAAAACTGCAACACTGCCCAATCAAGCTGGCCACCTCTAGGGTATAAGAATAAACCTAACTAGGGAAAAATTGATCCGTTGGCGAAACAACCACTGGAATGTTACATGTTCAGTACTAGACTAACAGATGGGGCGCGCCTCGTAGCGGTAGGGGTTTTTTTGGCCAGATATTTCCGTAAGGTTAAACATCTCCCAAAACCCTTTTACAATCAACGGTTAATGATATTTTTGGAAGAAAAGGGGGTAACAAAAACATTTTTTTGGCTTTTTAAGGTACAGGTGTTGTGTTTTGGGCACTTTTTTACCAGATAAACGTAAACCTAATAGTTTTTCTCCCATAATAACGAAACCTTTGGGTTTTTTTTAAAAAAAAACTTTTGTAGCAATATTCTAA